>JAKTYO010000011.1:0-168791 GCA_030578735.1 Metschnikowia noctiluminum | reverse complement strand
GGATACCAATATGCGACGACACGTCTATAGAACAAACTGTCTTGAATGATTATGATGTCATCGGCTTCAAGTACGTCGACGATGCCGATTTCAATATTGAGCAGCCAGTCTACGAAGAGGAAGTCGCATAGACATCAGACGCAATTGATCGAAGTCACATATGTATAAAATAGAAGAAACGAATGAGTGAAAACGTGAATGGTAGAGACACATCTGATACTTGTCTATGAAGTTATTGCCGGGAGAGGAAAAAACGATAGGCTCAAAACTTCTTTCCACTCACTTTTCGAATTCCCCCTGAATGAATTCTGGAGCTGTTTTTTCCAGGAAGAATACCCGAGGAAATTCTTGTGCTCGACCTTGATCTAGGTATTTTAGGCGTTGAAGGTGACGAGCTCAAGGTTGTACTCACCACTCTTGTTGTGGTTGTGGTGGTAGTTTTCGTCAATGACAAAGGCTGACCCGCGCTATTGGTTGAGAGGGTCCGCAATGCCTTCCAATCGCTGACATCTCTCTTAGGCGAGCTATGACTTATGAGGCCGTTGGCAGGGTTCATCTCCTCCTCAGCCAAATCAAAAGTGTTTTCAACGCCCTGCATGGGCTCGCCGTCCTCATCTGAATTGTTCAAGACATCGTGAACAACAGACGAGTCTGCCTCCTTGTATTTTCTCGGCTGCCCAGGAGACTCGATAGGCACTACGCTTTGTATCTTGGAAGCCAAGGCACCGCTGATCTTTCTTCTTCTGGTGGGCGTGTTGAAAGAGGAATCAAGATGACTAGCGTAAGATGTGTTTATTTGCAGTTGCTGGTGTCTTCGTTGCTTGGCTTCTTGTTTCATTCTAAACTTAAATTCTTCGTATGGCACCAAAGAAAATAAACCACCGATAAACGCGTCTGGTCTATTGTCGAGACACATGGTATGCCTCCAGTCCCTGAAATCGTTTTGATGTAAGTACAACCAATGCTGCTGTGGGCCAACCACCATTCCTGGCCGTATCATTCTCATGTAAGCAATACATTCGCTTGCCGTGAAGCCATGAGTGTAGATAAGATGTGCGCCAATGAGACAACCAGTCCTTCCCAAACCTGCCTTACAATGAACAGCAATTTTGCCTCCTTTGTTGATAACACACTCCGCAGCACCGATGAACTTATGCACGTACTCCAAAGTCGGACAGGTGCCGTCTTCGAAGATCATGTCGATGTGCTGGATATTTCTTTTGGTAAATTCTTCTGCATTGTAGAGATGCGAATTGAGACGCACCACAAGTTGAACGTCATTGCTCATGAAGTAGTTCAAGACTTTTTTGAAGGGTTCATTAAGGCCGCCTGGCCTCCTTGAGCTCTGTTGAGGGGATGCAAATGCGATGAAGTCTTTGGATATGTTATTGAAATCCCCCTGGTCCACGCGCTCGTACTGCTCGTACTCTTCCAAGTTAAATGTGGTCAAATCTATCATTCCACGCTCTTTCGCTCTCCACAAAGCATACACTATATCTTGGATAGTGATCTCAAAATCTGCTGAGGAGTAACCCGCGTCTCGAAAGGGTGAAAATGGGAACTCGACTTGAGAGAGAGGTTGCAAAACTTGATGAGGGGCCCATGACTGTACTAACACCATGTAGCACGCGAGCAAGCATGCTGCATTGGCACGTTCTTTTGAGGAGGTAGAACTATAAAATATCACTGCCTTACCCAGATTGCCCACCTCATTCAAAATATTGTGGAGCACTACAGCAAAGCGATAAAGGGTACCTATATGCAAGGGACCAAAATCCAAATGAAATGCATTGTATGGCAAAGAATCCTCCACAGTGAAATACACCAGGTCGGCGGTGTCTTCAGGAACATAGTCGTAAGCACCAAGGTATATACGGTCTGTGTTTGTTAGTACGAAAGTCTTCGAGTATGGGAGAGCTAATGGCAAATATACATACTCTTCAAGAACTCGATCAATGGTATAGCCAGAGCCATTCGAGACATTTCGCCGCTAGCAGAATTATTCAGGTGATCACACGCAAGTCAGGTGAAGCAAATGCAGAGTGAATATAAGCGAAAGTGGGCGACTTTGTGGAAGTTTCGTGACAGAAGAAGATGAGAGCAAGTCAAATGTCGTTCTGTGATGGTGAATAAGTATGCGAAAGCAAATATGCGTCACTTTTCCAGAGCCAGGGCAGCTTTTTATGGAAAGATAAGACTTGATTGTTGTTCTTTCCAACGAAATGTTGCTCAGCTGAAGTTGGAGCTCATGAGGTTAGTAATTAGGTGCGAAATGAATTCCCCGAAGCGATGTTTATGTTTTCGCCTCTTTTGGGACTGATATGAGTGCGAGTCTGCCGAAGTCTCAGCGAATTTGGTTTGCGAACAAACCACGTCTGCTTTAGGTCGTGTGACAAACAGGACGGGAAACTCGATTAGGCCTTTCAGTAGTCAATACCAGTGATGATTCGGTTGTATATTGCTGATTCAAACCGATTTCAACTTCTAAACAAATAGATATGTTTTTACTTTCGACATTTTTGGCGGATAGCTATCACATTCTATACAGTTATTTGGTCTGGGAGACTCAGGTTGATATGAAACCTGCGGTAGATAATCGCGCGCTCGAATCACTTGGTTCGCACAGCTTCGGTAATTCGCTCCGTGAGGTGCTGTGTGACTTCTTTGAGAAATACTTTTTCATCATACCAATGGTACGGTTCTTTATGAGATTCCATTCAACGAACTCAACTAACAACGTTTTCAGGCTCCTTCGTTGTATACGTTCAGCTCCACAACACTTTCGGAACTCCAGAAGTTTCGCTTCGCGAGCGCGAGAGCAACGTCCATGCAAGCCGTGATATGTAAGTATTTCTAAGCTCGGAACCTCATTTACGCAAACACTAACCCCAGATGTTATAGATAAGCAAACATATCATGTGGTTACCGACACAGAGCTGCCCGTGACTTCTATAGAGGACCTTGTCGAAGAACTTCCAGACAACAGCCCTCGCTACGTGGTGCTCTCCTACCCTATGAAGCTCCTGGATGGAAGGTTGAAGAGCCCTCTTGTTTTACTCTACTGGAGGCCACCCACTTGCGGACAGGAGAGCAAAATGCTTTACGCTGGAGCAGTGGAATTAATGCGGGAGAAAGCAGGAGTTTCCCAGTACGTATATGAAAAAGATCTATGCTCGCTTGTGCTTCCTTGAATGCGGAGGCGTGATAGGCTTGTCAAAACAATTCTTTCAGAGTCTGCGGTTGACACGATCGCTGGCTTTGCCCGTACCTTGTTTTGGCGACCACATATTCTAGCCCCAGATCATACCATACTAACGCCAGATTGATTGAAATCGATGACGAGGAAGACTTCGAAGACATTGAAGAAAAATTTATTTAGACTCGAGTACTCAATATGCGTGCGACCTATCAGTATGGGGTGCGTACTTCGGGTCCCGTATGCGTAAACCTGGAATAGACCAACTAAGACCACCCATCTTAGAAGTCGTGCGACGCACACGCGCACGAAAAAATTTTCAATGCATATATAACCTTACGATCCCACCTTCGCAAGGCTACCTTTAGTAACCAACCAAAAAAATCAGCAATCATGGGTCGTATGCACTCTTCTGTATGTGACTAGCTTTTAATTTCGTGGATAGCATGCTTTGATAAAATAGTGTCTTGGGTCGATTCGGTGCACTGCTTGGAGATTATGGGTCTTATCAAGAGTAGAGGGAACCTTTCGAGGCGACTCTCACTAAAAGCTCTTGGTATCTGATACCACTCCGTGGGAACAAGATGTCTCATCTTCGATGAAAGCCTTCTATGTCTCAAAAGCAAGCTGAGTTCAGCTGGTCGATTCCACTATTTGTAGACTAAGCAACAAACGTCACTTGACACGGATCGACCTGAAGGTTCAGTTTTGACCTGAGTACTTCTAATCAGTGCTTGAGGTAAATCTGAAAGGGGAACTCACACCAAAAATTGTCTGAAAGGTCATCAAATGAGTTGTTGGACCAAATATCACCTTGCGATCTTGAAATCTTTGCCGAAACAGACTTACTAACAAAATAAGGGAAAAGGTATTTCTTCCTCTGCTCTCCCATACTCTAGAAACGCTCCAGCATGGTTCAAGTTGACCTCTGGTGACGTTGTCGAGCACATTGTCAAGTACGCCAGAAAGGGTTTGACTCCATCTCAAATTGGTGTTCTCTTGAGAGATGCTCACGGTGTCTCCCAGGCCAAGGTTGTCACTGGTAACAAGATCTTGAGAATCTTGAAATCCAACGGTTTGGCTCCAGAGATCCCAGAGGACTTGTACTTCTTGATCAAGAAGGCTGTCTCTGTCAGAAAGCATTTGGAGAGAAACAGAAAGGACAAGGACTCTAAGTTCAGATTGATTTTGATCGAGTCTAGAATCCACAGATTGGCCAGATACTACAGAACCGTTGCTGTCTTGCCACCAAACTGGAAGTACGAGTCCGCCACAGCCTCCGCTTTGGTCAACTAAGCTTTTTGCATCGCCTTCCAGCGTTTTATAGTTCATTCTGTAATATACTTATCTTTGCATTTTGCGTCATTAATTCTTTTCTTTCGGCCTTAGCCTTTGTAGCGACGCTGTAAGATTCCAGGAAGAAAATTTTCATGAATACAGTCGACCATGCCGTACATTGAACGAGTCTAAACACATGATTATAAATTATTAAAATGCACTGAGGACAAGATCAAATATCGTCGATGTCCAATTCGTCGTCGTCATCCTCATCCTCGTCATCATCGTCACCGAACTCGAAGTTGACTTCCTCATCATCGTCAGCGCCGAAAGTGTCGGTCTCGTTGATTTTGGCGGACTCTGGCAACTCACCCATGGACTTCAAAGTTCTGGCCTCGTCCGAGTTGAACTTGTGAACAACATCACACTGGTCATCTTGGAAATCTCTCAAACAAACCAAGATGATATCACCTTGTCCCATCCAAACCTTCTTTCTCAATTTACCTCTGATGTGACCCATTCTTTTGATGCCGTCAAAACAACTGACCTCGAGTCTACCGTTACCTAACATCTTTGTGATCTGGGCATATTCCTGGCCTTCCTCTCTGAGAATCAATTCTCTTTTCTGACCGCCATTGACGTTCTTTCCCTTTCTTCTGTTCTTTCCTCCCTTTCCTTTGGAAGATTTACCCATCTTGAAGTACTATTTGAAGAAGGTTGATTATGTTGCTTACCAAACGAAAATTTTTAACGTCTCCGTCGAGAGGCACGGGTGTACCTTAATATGTACTCACTTATCGTGTCAGGTGTTTTGTGAGACCCGGATCCCATTTAAATACTTCACCAAGCCTTTCTTCTAAGAATCAATTTTGTGAACAGCTGAACCTATTGTTACATAGAAGGTGATCAGGAGTCGTATTTTGTTAAACTTAAAACAATACTGCTAGCGCTTTCGATATAGGTCACGTGCCCTTTCATAGATCAGCATGTTTTGGTGGAAATTAACTTTATGATTAACAGGGCCTTACGGGCTCTTTTTAAAGACGAAAATTTAATCTTAAATAGCGGCATAGCTAAAGTCTTTTCATCAGATGAATCAAACAATAAAAATACGTTATCTGAAATTAAAAGGTTTTGGCATATTATATTGGTGCACGGGTGTTTCACGTAGCCTTGTTGCGTCTTCTGCTTAACCTAAAAGGCGTATCAATACTGAACAAGCCAACAAGCAATGGATTCATTCGAAACTAGCTCTCAGTTTGTTCAGATCTTGAAAGGTCTCGTTCCCCAAGCTCAGTCCCTATTGAAAGCTGCTCACTTCGCTTTGAAACATGCAGAGAGCGAAGACTACTTGTTTTACGCGGTGATAGATATACTCGAAGATCCGAAAGTTGAATTGAACACCAAATCCACCATATTCCAATTCATTGATGTGTTGATACATGAATCATTTCACGCTTCACAGCAGGCACACACAAACTTTAACTACCCATATGTGCATAATCTAAAGAACCTGTTACCAAAGATTCTCATAAAGGAGCTTCCCTCGAATAGTAACGCGAATCTCTTCAACATATATGATAATTTGAAAAACATCTCTGAAGCATTGAATGTAAACTATTCAGAGTTTGAACGAAAGTTTGATGCAGTCGAGACCTCCCTCACCAAGGAAGAGCTAGAAAATGTGAACATGAACATCCCATACCCAGAGATAAGCTTAGATGAGATGGAAATGGAGTCTCAAGACCCTGTCATACAAGCATGGCAAATACTTTTGAAAAAGCGACAGCAAAGTCACTACGAGAGACTCAGGCATTTGAAGCATGAACCTTTCAAAGATGGTGAGATCACGGAGGATGATATGTTTCTTATTCGCTCTTCGAGAACAGACCCTTTGAAGAAGGTTAATGAAAATTTATTGACGAGAAAGCAAATTCTTGCAAGAATGGAAGATGATAGGGAAACGCACAAGAAGTCGAAAGAGACGCTTTGGCTAGTCAGCAGGCCCGGTGGAGCAAACACAATAAGCGAAGACGAATTCTTGAACTACTACTGGAATAGAATCGATAAAGTTCCGAAACCTCAATCCAGCGAATTTTTTGGAGCTTTTGATGAGCTCAACAAACTTGCCAGTGCCAGCTATAAAGATCGGCAATACTAAGTCATTCCGCGAGCTCACTGTTCCCTGTTCGAAAGAATCGTCAAAAGCTCGTTCTGGCCCATCGCAACATACTTCGCCGACGTTCTAGTCTCATTGATACCATCCCAAACTGCGACTGTGAGCCCTGGACGCATATGCTTTTTCTTCTCGAGGGAACAAATGAAGTCGTATATATTCTCGTCCAATGGGTTGAGCCCACCAGCGTAGAATAGATGATCTATCTTGCCTTGCATGACAGGGAGACTCGTTGACTGCTCGGTTTCAGACTCGGTGTCAAATATGTCTGCACTTGACTCTGTTCTCTTAACTTTGAACCGTTTAGCCAACGCACCAACAGGGGCAACATCTGTGTAATACGAATAAAGAAATTTGAAAGCCTGTAAAGATGTATCTTTCTGCTGCACCACAACGCTGTCATTAACGATTGTCGCGTGTAATCCTTCTGCATCACCAAAGGAGTCGTTCACCATCTGCACGCATTCGCCCATGACATCTAGACTTCTCTTGGGATCTTGTGTCATAGCCGTCTGCGCAGCTAGTCTCACGGTGCAGTCGTTCACGACAACTTTTGAACCCGACAATCTCTGGGATTTCGTACGGAACATTCGCGCGACCTGATTCATGCCTGTCACCGACTTATTTTTGTCAATTATCGAAAGCCAGTTAGTGGATTCAGGAAATTGAATGAAGCCGCCGAACTCAGCGATTAGCCCGACGTGTGGTACATTCTTGAAGATCAAGTCGAGCTCAGATCTTCTCATGATACTGGCGAAAAACACGTAATTCTTTGAATCACCTAAAAGCTCTGCAAGGTTTGTGCCAATCCTCGATAACTCTATGGTGCTCTTATGCTCATGGCTTCCATTCACTGCCGCGGCACCAAAGTCATCGACATTGATAACGATCATATTCTTTTCCTCTGTTTCACTGAGGAACTTGTTGAATACTTCCCTTGAAAAGGGTTTGTTGCATGCAAACGTTTTTTCCTTGTTACGAAGCCAACCCTCTTTTATCGCGTTGAGACAGGATTTCACCCAGTCAAGGGAGTCATGTTTTAATACGATATCGTGGCAGTTTTTCCATCTTTCCTGTTTCTCTTTTTGTGAAATGCCCAAGGCTGAGCCGATCGTCTTCCCAAAAGAAGATACATCCCATGGATTGATTAGAAAAGCTCCTTTGCCGTCGCAGTCCAAGAGGTGCGAGGAACCTGTGAATTCTGAAAGAAGCAAAGGAGCTTTTCTTCGCGAAGTAGCAACAATGAATTCATGACATGTGAGATTGAGTCCTTCTCTCATCGAAGAAACAATGAATAAATCAGCCTCAGTCTGGAGAGCAAGATATTGGCTGAAATCAATATCATGGTGCAACACTACAACAGGTTGGGCTGCAGACAAATTATCCGCCATCGAGTTTATACGTGATATGATTTGCAGCACTTCTGCTTCATAATCGTCATCTTTTGCCTCGCCCATGAAAATTTGTAAAAGCACAGTCGTCTCAAGACGTTTTTTATCTTGAAGCAAATATCTTTCATACGCCAAAAATTTTTGTTTAATGCCGCGCAACTTATCGAGCTTATCTCGCGACACAATTAAAAACTGGGTCTTCCAGCGATCCCTTATTAGTTTGGTCCACTCATTGACTTCTTCAGTTTTGAGTACAGTCTCTAAATTCGCGGCGTCTATACCAACAGGTATGGCTTGAACCCTAGTGACTTTCCCACGATAAATAAGACCATACTCATTCAGATCTGTGAGAAGAAGTCTGTTGCAAGTTTGTAGAAAATGTCTCACGTATTCCTCATTCTGAAAGCATATGCAATCAGCTCCCAAAACACCCTCCAATAATGACTTTCTTTGTGCCAAGCATCTGAAGACTTCCGAGGAGGGAAATGATACATGAAGAAAGAAGCCGATTCTTGCCTCGGGGCACTTCTTCCGGACCATTGCAGGAACTAGAAGTAAGTGATAGTCGTGGATCCAGATCATGTTGTCTGGGTTCTTTGGATTCAAGTGATTCTCTTCCCTCTTGTATGTCTCCACGATCTTGTCCGCGATGAGCTGATTCGCCTGTTTGTAGAAATGATAGGAATGTTCTTCGAAAGCTTTAGATTTGGGATCGTCAGGAATCTGGTAATGTAAAGTCGGCCATAAAACCTGCTTGCAAAATGATTTGTAGTGGCCTTGAAACGTTAAGTCATCGATTGAAACAGACTCACAATCATACTCATCGCTCAAGTGCTGCCCGATATCATCCAATACGTTTTGTGGGATGAGGTCGCTTGGCAGAGACATAGCGCCCACCCATTTTCTGCTGTTTATCACTCCTTTTTCGACAGCTAAGCCAATAGCATTGAAGAGGGAGCCATTGCCGCGATCGGTTTTCACGATTTTCCAAGGGGCAGTCTGAAAAATATTTTCGTTTCCGAGAATCACATCCTCCAAATCATTCCTGGAGAATCCACCATAGGGAGCCAACTTTCCTGTAATTTCGTCCTCGTCGTCAATGAGGCTTGCGGCCATATCAAATGGCTCTCGTGCGTTCGACAAAACCCTAGGCTTGGTGGTCTTTGAGTACTCGAATCCGTCCTCCTCGTCAATTGCAACAGAGCTGTTGCTGCGGTTTCTGTGAGCAAAGTCCAAAAACGGTCCTGCCGACTTTCCTCCTGAGTCATTGGAGATCGAGTTGGATCCACTTCTGCCTGACACTGACCCACTTCTACCTGAGCTGGATCCGCTACGGCCCGACTGCGAGCCCCTTGTGGTGAATGTCATGCCGGGCATGCCATCCACAGACTTTCTCTTTTCAACCACAGAGCTGGGGACTAAGGGGGAGGTGAATCTTGAGCGTGGTTGTACTAATTGCGGCCGCAGACTCTCAGAGGACGCATCTCCCGAGGACAAAGAGGCAGAAGAGTGTTTCCCGGGCTTCGCAAAAAGCTCGGTCGAGGAATCGGAGTCGTGGTCCTTTTTAGCAGCAAAAGGAGAATGGACGCCGCTGTTTTGAGGTGAGGCGGGGAGTCCTGCGCTTAAAGATGGGAGGATGGAGTTTGTGATACCCTGGGAACTGGAGTTCAGGCCACCTTCGAGATTAAGGTCAGCACTGTTGTGCTCGAGCTCAAGCTCTGGGTCCATCAAGTTCTCATCTGCGGAGTTCACTTCGAATTTCACAGTGTAGGGTAAGAAGCTGGAATTGTTAATATATATGGCCCTGGAGGCGGTTACAATAATTATGAGATTTTACATACAGAGAGCCAACAATGACCGTCATGTTGGGTTCGGGAGTCGGTATGTTCAAAGGTATGGTTGGATTTCAGCTTACGTGCGCTCTAGATAATCAAGCGTTGTTCGGTTGCACTAGGCAGGTACCTATGTAGGAAAGTCTCACACCACTATTTGCAATTATTTGGGTTGCGACTGCAAACTCGCAAAAGATGAACAATAAGGATAGACCTCGACGAGCCTTTGACTGGCTCACCAGTTATATGAAACTAGAGCTATGGAGCTGGTTTCAAAAGAAGTATAGTTGTGGAAGTTCGAAGTACCCTTCAAACAGACGATCCCATTCAACACAAAATCAGTGAAAAGTAGCACGTGGAGATCAAGAAAATTGCTTGGCCTAAGCAGAGGTTTGAAAGCTCGCCCAAATTGACCTTTTTTATTTTGACAATAAGTCGAGAGTGAGTTCGGCAAGCGATTCAAAGCAAGTTGATCAGCAAGTATTATGAGTTGAATACGTTCTGGGGGCACGTGTTGCCCATTTGCAAGCACTTACGCGCTGCGCACCACTTTGCTCGCGAGCGGATGTAGAGCGACTCGCAAACTAAAGATTGAACCCGTGTTTAAACTATCAAGTATGCCCTTTGTTGACTGCCATTGCCACATTGGAATTGACGGTCATCTACAAGACCCGGCGGCTTTGATGGAGAAAATAACGGCCGAGCCAAGAGTATCTCTGAAAGGCTTCTTCAATGTCATGTCAACGTACCACCTAGACCTTAAATTTCTCGAGGCATTGATCGAACTAGATTCAGAGAGCCGGTTGATACCTTATTTTGGGGTACACCCATGGTATTCTCATTTATTTTCTGTCGATCCCACTCTTAGTAAGTCTGAACACTATAATCTGGTGATAAGTAATTTGCCAGAAGAGGTGCTTGATATCCTACCGCAACCGATATACATCGAGGACCATATTAAGAATATATTGAACTTAGTAAAGATTTGTGAGGCCCTCAAAAAACCATATGCCATCGGAGAAATAGGGCTTGACCGGCTCTTTCGCGTGCCCACCAATGGCTTTTACGGAAATCAAGAGCACAAATTTGACGTAAAACTCACAAGCGCAAAAGTGCTGGCGGAGCACCAAGAAAAGATTTTCCTCCGGCAGCTTGGCTTGGCTAATGAGCTCAGGAAGCCAGTTTCGCTACATTGCGTAAAAGCGCAGGGTCAATTGTTCGATATAGTTCATTCGTCCTTCCTCGAGATATCGTCCGTCACACTTCATTCTTACACTGGCTCGCCAGACCAAGCGAGAAGGTGGATTAAAGAGCTTGAGAAACAGCAGCGAAAACTCTTCTTTTCTTTCTCCAATTGCATCAATGTCAACAAAGCTAAATCAGAAATCCTCGAAGAACTCATAAACCATATACCCACGAGCCAAATACTTTTTGAGTCCGACTTACCTATCGATCGTTATTTCCTTAATGGTCGCGAAGACGAGTACTTTGAGCATTTACACAGATTACAAACACGCATCAGCGAAATCAAGGGATTGCTGGAGGTAGACTGCAATGCATTAATTCAGGAAAACTCATTACAGTTACACGAATTTTGAGACTTTTTAACATATATTCAAAATAGTTAATGCAACCATGATGTCGGACACTATACTTACAATCTGGACCTGATGATGTCAACGAACTCTGGCTTCAAAGAAGCACCGCCGACCAAGAAGCCATCGACATCCGCCTTGTCTTTAAACTCGGTGGCGTTCTTGCCATTGACAGAGCCACCATACAAGATTCTGACGGCCTCGGCTTGGTCAGCACCAATGGTCTTGGCCAAGTGAGCTCTAATCTCCTTGTGGATGTCCTGAGCGTCCTGTGCGGTTGCGGCCAAGCCAGTTCCGATGGCCCAAACGGGCTCGTAGGCAACGACGACGTTAGACCAGTCGGAAACAATCTTGGAAACGGCATCCAATTGTCTGGAACAGACATCGAGGGTGACGCCGGCTTTCTTCTCCTCCAAGGTCTCACCAATACACAAGATTACGCTGACGCCGGACTCCAAAGCAAACTTTGTCTTCTCAGCGATGAACTCGTCCGACTCCTTGATGATGGTTCTTCTCTCGGAGTGACCAGTCAAAGTCCAGTTGGCACCCAAGTCCTTCAACTGTTGTGGCGCAATTTCACCAGTGTAAGCACCAGAAGCCTTACCAAAGACATTCTGGGCAGACACTTGCACGGTCTTTTGCTTGTTGGCCTCGACAACGAGGGAGAGGTATGGAGCTGGGGGAGCAATGACCACCTCGACGTTTTCAGGCAAGTCGGCCTTGTTCAAGTTGTCGACGATAGCGGTGAGCGACTCCTTGGTACCGTTCATTTTGAAGTTACCTCCGACGAAGAATTGACGAGCCATTTTGTGTTGATGTGATGTATTTTTCAGCCTCTATGTAAGACAAGATAGAAAGGTAGAGTGTGGATGATTTTCTAGCTATCTGGTATATGAACTTCGGGGTAGGACTCCGCGGGCATTATATATTTTTTCTTTTCAGCATGCACGCTAGAGGCGTGGGCGAATCTTCCCCGAAATCTGCCCCGCGGGACCGGCCGCCAAAATGCATACAACAGTGTGAAAACCACGGGGGATTCTACGCGTTATGTTCATAAGCTCATTTGTGGAAGTTTTTTTCAAGGCATAAGAATCTTTTTACGGATTTCTGCAAAATCGTTTTTCGAGAGTTGTTATTAAATGTTGGTGTCACGGGCTTCTTGAGGATCAAAGAGATCTGTGAATTTTGGAATTGACCAAAACTTGTTGGTTGTGGCCAGTCATAAAATGTCCTTGTGGGGACGCCCCATTTACGTGCTGCGTGTCTACTGCTTCAATCTATGCGCTTACAATGCACCGCGCCATGAAAGTACAGCAACTCCACAGTCAATCTAGAGACGAATACACACCTTTGATTCAAGCACTCGACGGCGCTTGGGGTAGCATGAATAAAACGTCATATGAATCAAAATTTACTCTTTACGTCGCAATTATTTTCCAGGTAAATGGTTGAAACTATTTATGCAATTTACATATACTCTATGAATCGTTTAAGACCTTTTCAGCATCCCGCTTGACATACAAAGGCACCGCTTCACGGCTGTTGAACCTGCTATTGTCACCAAGAATTCTGTGGCAATCCAGATATTTACCCATCGATTGTAGGTAGATGCTCTTCAATTCCTGGTCCTTTTTTCTGTTTTCTTTGATAGCGTCTCTCTGCGCGCGCAAGATATTAGCAATGTCAAGGTCTTCGGGATGGCTCATATTGCCCTTCGTATTGAAAGTCACCTCCTGTGTGAACTCTTTTGCCACTTCTTCATCCACGTCAGAGTCTGGCAAGTCATCCCATTTTCTCAAAGGCGTCTTCAATTGGTATGCTTTGCCCTCGACTTGCTTCATGATCAAAAACTGACAGTGTGGGATATTTCGTAGCGACTCAAACTCCTCGTAGCTCCATCTAAACCATTTCATCAAGAACACCCGAGCCCAGATGCCATGCGTCACCAAGACGAGCACGTTTGGAAACGAGTCATTTTGGAACTGGCGATATAATGACTCGTTGAAAGATGCTATTCTATCGTAAACGTCTGCAGCACTCTCGCCGTGAGGTATCCTGAAAAAAAAGTGGCCGTAGTGCGCCCTTTGTTCCCATATTTGCTCTGTTTCCTCGGGCGTACTTTGAAAGTTTCCAAAATCTTGTTCTCTCATCCTTGTTTCTTCTCTGACACGATATTCCACACCTGGAACGTCTTTGATGCCTTCTATGATGTCCTCGCACGTTTGTCGTGCTCTTAGGTAGGGCGATGTGTAGAACATGACGCTTCTAGGGTTGATATCATCTTCTCCTTCTTTCTCGAGCTGGCTGAGAAACCCCTTCAAGACAGAGCCAGCCTGAGAAGCCTGGCTATGCCCTTGTTCCGTGAGGCAAATCTTATGGTTCGGAGTATATCGGTTGACTAATTTGTTACAGTTGCCCTCCGACTCACCGTGTCTCACTAGAAGGATATACTGAGAATGTTAGTCGTGAGTTGATAGAATCAGGGCTCAATTTTACATACCTTGGGTTTGCCCATGTTAAACACTTGCTGAGTTGATGTATGTAGCTCAGGAATAAATGCTGAGTTCCTATCTAAGATTTGATTATAAATCTGTCCACTAAAAAGCAAATGCAGGCGCGGCGATTCTGTACTGCGTATTTCCTGGGGCCTTCGATCATGAAAGTACGGATTTCCACTCCAATAAGGGCCGTTCACATCTTAGCAATAAGTCTTCGCAGCTAATTTCTTGTTGCAATTTTTTTTGAAATTGAGTCGAGTAAATTGTATTTTTCAGTTATGCCATGTTGGGCTAAGATACCAATTGTGCACAAGCAATCATGCTCTAGCCTATTGAAGACGCGACATTAGTGAGCACGGCGAAGCTGAAGACGTGGCTGCTCATGGTGTGCAACGAAGTTCGAATTGTAGAAAAAATTTAAATTGTTGGAAAAAAAGAACTCGTAGAATTCTGTTAACATTTCATTACTATACAATAGATCTATGCCTCCCAACTAGTTGTGAGCAGTAAGCTTTCTTTCGATAGCAAAGCTCTTGAGCAACTCCTCGTCACATTGCTTCAAGATGTCGTCGGCAAACTCGTCGATAGATCTTGAATACAAGGTGTTGTTCAATCTTGAGGGACCGTTTGGCCCCTTGAAAATAGTTTGCCATTCTTCCGGGTCCAATTCGGGCTGGCCCACATTGGCTCTCTCGTCGTTTTCTGCCTTTCTGTTCTGCTTCCATTGGAGGATTTTGGTGTGTTCCTTTTGTAATTGTCTCTGGTAGTAGTTGAAGTTGGTTTGGTCGAAGTTGTATGAGTCGACCTGGCTGCACAAGTTTTCCAACAACTGCGTCGTCATATTCGAGTTTGAGTTGAAGGTCAAGTTCTCAGACTCACCCAAAGTGGACGCCTCTGAGCTCTGGGCCAAGTACATATTCACCAAGTGTTGGTTGTGAATATTGATGGTGATCTCGTCAAAGATATTGAAAAAAGACAATTTGTTGGCCTCCAAGTCTTTCGTCTTCCACTTGCCCTTGACGTAAGTGGCGAGAAAGTTCTCTGACAATCTCAAGGCTTTCACCTCCACCTCCTTTCCGATCGAGGCCATATTGTGAATTAAGATGAAGGCGTTCTTGTTAACCAATTGCTGTTGAGCCAACGCTTCAACCAATTGTGAGGTGACAAAGTTACCGGAAATAGTCGATTGGAACCAGCCTTGGAATTCAACGCCGTGACCCAAAGAAAGCAAAGCATCCAAGATTTCTTGCTGATACTTGGCACCACCTCTAGAGCGTAAAGAACCTCCCTCGTATTGGTCGGGATATGGAAAAGGGTACGCGTGAGTGACATCGACCGCACCACTGTCGTCCTCAAAACCCAAAAGAGACCCCGAGTAAAGCAGAGGATAGTTTTCTGAGGTATGTCTGACAAGCGACAACAATACACTGCCTTCTATGTTAATCGAGGTGGCTGTTGGCGCCTCAAGGGCCTTACATGGTTGTTTGGAAGCCATACTGATTTGGTGTTCTGATTAAGCGATAGGACAAAATTTTCACAAGAGAAAACTTCTCGTGACAGGCCTGTACATCCCTGTCTTTGGCTTCGAACTCCGAGCACTGTGATAAGGTTGCAATGGAAGATATGGTAAAAGAATTCCCAGTCGTATTATAAATTTAATTTCACGAGTTATCGAATGAAGCCCCGAAAATATTTGAAGTAAGTTGCGTGCCCAGCGTGTCGATGACAAAATTTCTACGTTCTAACAAGGGCGTGCCAAGAGGGGTTGCTTTTGCCGGTGTGACGGCGTGAGGTGACCCGAGTTCGACACTGCGTACGTTTCTTGGGAGCTGGTTAAAGGTTTTTTATATAATTCCTAGTTTTAGTCCTTTAATCAGATGAATCAGACAAAAAAAAGCGTGAATCAGACAGCCGTGTTGTTATGTTCATGTTCAGGAGTGTTTGGCATCGTCGGACTGATCTGTTTCTGGTTGCAGTCGCGCGGCAGATGCAATTTTTTTTGATTTTTTTTTTTTTTTTAAAGAAACTGCAGATGCATGGCATTTTAAACAGTCTTTCATCAAAACTGAACCGCCCGTCTTAATGCCGATACCCCATGATGATATCTCAAGAGTCGCAAATTAAGCTGAAAATTTCTTGTAGTCTTACTTCGAAAGATTGCATTTTTTTTTTTTTTTTTTAAAGATTCAAGGATTGAAGTTGTCGAATAAAAATAACGCTAAACACTCACAAAAAAATTCGCAAGAATTCTCACTTTCTTCTTTGATTGTAACGGGTGCACTGCTTCTAGGGAAGCCGATCGACTCTCCAAAAATCAACCCATTGGAAATTTGGAGAAATAGAAATCTGTCTCAAATGAAAATGATGTAATTTATATCGAACCGTCTTCATTTTGTAGATGACTATTTGATGTATGCTTTATGCCTGAGAAAATCACTCTCGGGTTTCTCTCCGGCCATACGCAGGGCCCTACTGTGAGTAATTGCGAAAATTTTTCGATAAGTAACACTACCCACGAATCAACCCCACCACTGAAAATGTCAGATCCAGTCAATGAAGTAGCGGAGCAAGTCGCCAAGACATACTTGGACGAAGTGACTGGCGAGCACGTGTCGAAGACCGAGTTGAAGAAGAGACAAAAGACCAGACAAATCGAGGCCAAGAAGGCCGAGAAGGCCAAGAACAATGTCAGCAAGCAGCCCAAGAAGAAGGACATTATGGCCGACTTGAACCCAAATCAATACTACGACATTAGATCCCGTCAAATCGAAGAGTTCAGAAAGGCTAACGAAAAGGACTCGACTGCTTTCAACCCTTACCCACACAAGTTCTCGCGTACTTTAACCGTTCCAGAATTCGTCAAGAAGTACGAAGGCTTGGGTAGAGGCGAGACGCTCAAGGACCAACAAGTCAAGATCACGGGAAGAATTATGACCAAGAGAGAGGCCGGCTCCAAGTTGAGATTCTACGTGTTGAAGGGCGATGGTGTGCAAATGCAAGTGATGGCTCAGGCACAAGATGCCGAGTCTTTCGAAATTTACGAGAAGGAGCACGACATCTTGAGAAGAGGTGACATCATTGGTGTGACCGGATACCCAGGAAGAACCGCACCAGCCAAGGGTGGAGATGGTGAGCTTTCTGTCTTTGCCGCTTCAATTGAGTTGTTGACACCATGTTTGCATATGTTGCCAACCGAGCACTTCGGTTTCAAGGACCAGGAGAACAGATACAGAAAGCGTTATTTGGACTTGATTGTCAACGACGACGTCAGAGAGCGTTTTAAAGTCAGGTCGGCCATTATCTCCTACATTCGTAGATTCTTGGACACAAGAGACTTCGTTGAGGTAGAGACGCCTATTTTGAACGTAATTGCCGGTGGTGCCACAGCCAAGCCTTTCACCACCCACCACAACGATTTAGACATGCAGATGTACATGAGAATCGCTCCTGAATTGTTTTTGAAGGAGTTGGTTGTTGGTGGTATGGACAGAGTATACGAAATTGGCCGTCAATTCAGAAATGAGGGAATTGACATGACCCACAACCCTGAGTTCACTACCTGTGAGTTCTACCAGGCTTACGCCGATGTCTACGACTTGATGGACATGACGGAATTGATGTTCTCCGAGATGGTCAAGGAAATTACTGGCGGCTACAAGCTCACTTACCACCCAGACGGCCCAGACGGAAAGGAGTTGACTTTGGATTTCACCAGACCTTGGAAGAGGGTTAACATGATTGAAGAGTTGGAGAAGGTGTACAACGTCAAATTCCCATCAGGTGATGAGTTGCACACCGATGAAACTGGCAAATTCTTGAAGCAGATCTTGATCGACAACAAGCTTGACTGCACCCCACCATTAACAAACGCCAGAATGTTAGACAAGTTGGTAGGAGAGCTCGAGGATGCGTCGATCAACCCCACCTTCATTTTTGGCCACCCTCAAATGATGTCGCCCTTGGCAAAGAAGGACAGAAACATCCCTGGTTTGTGTGAAAGATTCGAGGTCTTTGTCGCCACCAAGGAAATCTGTAACGCATACACCGAGTTGAACGATCCATTTGATCAAAGAGCTAGATTTGAGGAGCAAGCCAGGCAAAAGGCTCAAGGTGATGACGAAGCCCAGATGGTCGATGAGACTTTCTGTAACGCCTTGGAATACGGTTTGCCACCTACTGCCGGATGGGGTTGTGGTATTGACAGATTGGCTATGTTTTTGACTAATTCTAACACAATTAGAGAAGTGTTGTTGTTCCCAACCTTAAAGCCGGATGCTTTGGTTAAAGGTGAGGAGATCTCTTCTGCTTAAGGACCTTGTTTTGTGGCAACAGCGTCCTCGCGAATTTCACATCTATGTTTGTTATAATATACATTCCAAAACATTCATCACTTATGCACCAAGTCACCATTTCTTTTCATCTCCAACGCTTTCTTGTAAGGAGGCGCCGTAGGCATTTGCACGGGCTGCAAATTTCGCTGGTCCACACTAGAGTTGAGGGCGTAGGTCGCATCCGAGTCTCCGTCATTCAAGTCTCCACATGAGATGAACTGAGCAATCGATCTCTCCTCATCGAATGGAAAGTCCATGTTTTCTGCGATGTAGCTCTTGCCAATCTCCGCATCCTCAAAGAATTCTTCCGTAGACTTGGCGAGATCGAGTTTCGGGTTCCACCCAGGCCGCGGTCTGTAGCCAGTACATACGATGAATGCCTCGAGAGAAGTCCCTCGGGATGAGCGGGGCTTGGCACAGACCACTCGCTCAAAGAGATAGCCAAACTGACTATACAATAGATCGATGTCTCTGCCACGGAAGATCTTGGCTACAAAAGTTCCGCCAGGTCTAAGTATACAGCACGTGAGCTGCAAGGCGCACAAAACTAGTTGAGCCTGGATGTATTCGTCCAAGTCGTGAAGACCCGTGACATCGGGAGCCCCATCGCTACATACGAAATCTGCAGGCTCACCACCAAACAAATCGAGAATCTTTTGTAGTGTCTTTGGGTGAGTTATATCAGCCTGGAGACACGTGACACCCTCTATTGGAACCATAGGTTGTAAATCGACTGCCACGATCTTTGCGTTTTCCTCCTCGGGGTTTTTGTTCAATTGTTGGCTCAAGACCTGCGACCACGAGCCTGGAGCTGCGCATAGGTCCACCACTCGTTTCACACCTGAGAAAATATCAAACTCCTCATTTATTTGGAGGAGCTTGAAGGCAGATCTTGCTCTGTAGCCTTCCTCTTTTGCTCTTCTGTAGTAAATATCTCTCTTGTCTTTACTTGCCTTCCCCATTTTCAGTGCAATGCAGGTAGCGAAAAATATCTCTGGAATGAGAGAAGCGCTTGACTCCAACTTCATATCGCGCACTGAAGTCATAGGCTTGAGGATTTAGTCTTGGGAGCGGATCAGTGCAAGGTGCATCCTAGAGCCTCGGGCTAAAACTTCAGAACAATTGATACAGTCTTTTTCTGTATTCATAAAAAAGCTGCTTGCTTTAAACTGATCAAGGACACCGAAGGGCCGCCTGCTTAAACAGCCATCAAAGTTGAAGGATCACGTGACCGAAAACTTCCCTGCAGACTAAAATTTTCTCTGGCTTAGTTATTGACATACTTCTCTGGCCCCAGTAACTCATATCCAAGGATGCTTTCCAGCTGTACGAGACGCGGCTGCACAGGGTCTCGGAACCTTTTCACGAGCTTCCGTTGCTTGACTTTCGAAAAGCAGCCATCCAGAAGTTTTCTATCGCCCCAGGAGTTGGTGGGAAAGAGGAAGGCAGAGGAAGTAGAAAGCCAGCAATTCTCCGAAAGTCTACTCAGCAAGGAGTTTGCGTTCGAGCCAAAATTGATAACCCCAAATGATATAAGTGCCTCAACTCAGAGACCCGTCCCTCTCAACGTGGAGTTGTTAAAGTACAAGCCCTTGAAGTTGGACCGCACCCATGGCCACAAGGTTGCCGAAATTAAATTTAGTGGATATGACGAGACCGAGGTGCTCAGGATGGCTGAATTCACAGCACGAGCAGCGTACTATTTGGGTATCCCTGCATCTGACATTGAAAAAATGAAGACTGAAAAAAAGTTATACACTGTGATCAGATCGCCGTTCGCCCAGGCTAAATCCAAGGAAAATTTCTTCAGAACCACATATAAGCGCAAATTGGTGGCTTACGATGCCAACCCGGAGGTGGTCGACTTGTGGTTGTCATATATAAACAAGTATGCTCCCGAGAGTGTCCAGCGCCAAGCTCTGATCTTTACTCGCGAGTCATTGGACTACGTTGAAACCATGAGCAAGTTGACTGCTGACGAGATTGACTTGCCTTTGGCCTACCAGGATAACCTTGAGGACCCTGTGGGTAAGAAAGTACAGGAGTTATTGCGTTCAGATGCTTTCAAGGAGTCAATGAAGTGAAGCGAGTAATGTTTAAGCGAACATGTATATAGTAAGGGAAGAATAGATGACTGCACGCCATTACACGCAAGTCTATCACCCGTATAAATCCCTGTCATCTTCATCGTCCTCACCGTCGTCCTGCTCTTCTCGCGCCCGCCGAAGTTCCTCGTCCAAATGCTCCCTCCTAGCCTTTTTGGCTTCGTGTACATTAAATCGACACATTGGGCAAGTAGAGTTGACTTTGAGCCATGGTGCAATACAATCCATATCGAAAATATGCTGCTTCGAAGTCTTTCCATTGGTGAAGCACGGGAGCTTAACAATTAATGGATATTCGTTATCAACAAACTTGTTGGTGCAAATTGGGCAGTCTGCCGTCTCGGAGATACTGCTCAAGTCCACTCTCTCGAGAGAATCCAAAAAGTTGTCATCCACTCCATTATCTGACGAGCTTGCCACAGTACCCATGTCGTCCAAATTTTGTAGGAAGCGCTGGATGACCTCTGAGTTTTCCTCCTCGCTCATCATTCTCAAAGCACTCTGAAAAATCTCTCTCCCGCTCAATCTTTCCCGATTAGATACGACTGTAGTGGAGAGAAATGTATCGATGGCGCTTGAAAGCGAAAGGTATTGCCTCCTGCCGTCATCCAGTGAATTCAAGCTCTCGCTCCTATTCAAATTATGGTCGGCTTCTAGGTTAGTTTTTTTAATAGATTGGCATTTGTGTGATTAATGATAGGGATACGTACATTCGTAGGTCGACATGGTGGACTGTGAAGAAGTAATTTCTGTGCTTATGATGACTATAAATGCGAGCTTATCGGCTCTCACATGCATGCCGGAAATAGCGAAGTAGCGTGCCCTGTAAAGTGTGGGCCGCTGCTCAGAAAAGTCGTTAGATGAGCTGCTTTTCATCATTATTTCTCATGTAGTTGAAAGAGCGGATTTCATTATCTTCAATGGAAATGACTACCTATTGGGCAAAACAGTTTGCGTTCACTATATCTATTGCTTCTCATGCGTCATCTTTCGTGATCAAGAATGCAAAAACCACCACGGCTTTCAAATTCCGAATTTGTCGTTTTTTTCTTCTCTAACTGATTTCAGAGTAAAAGCTTTTACTCAGAAAAATAGTAGAAATAGTCGTCAAATGATAATTGCATTCTCAGGATCATATGCCCGAAGGTAAATATAGTGAAGATCTATGTCATGCTTTGGTCCTCAGAACCACAAGAGCTCAACTCTTTTTCTTCGGACAAAGGCTCATTGATTCCAAAAAAGTAGTCCAGCCCTTTTTCCCCAAATCCCTTTTGACCGTTCGACGATACAAAAAAGCCTCCCTCGGAGCTGAGGTACAACGGGGTCATTGGCATATCCTCCAGAGGCGTCTGAACAGGATTGAGGACAGGCGAGTCTATGCCTTTAGAGAGATTGAGAGTATGCGGGAATACCTGCCTCTGCGGATTGGCCTGATTTAATGGTGTCATACCGAAGCCCTGGAAGCCCACAAACTGATTTTTAGCTTTCGGCATCGCAAGCGATTTTGGTGGAGTTTGTGCGCTGAGCCAAAATCTCGAAGGCGACTCCCCAAATGAGGTCGGGTTTAAACTAGGCGAGTCAGGCGTTACCATCTGACTTTTGCCCCAAGGTATGGATTTAGGACTCGAGATACCACCGAATTCGCCCTGAGGGGGAACGACGGGTGAGGACAATTTATGGTATGGTTGCAATCGCTGCTGGCCTAGATGAGTGATCGAGTTTCTCGATCTAAGGTTTGTAAAGGAGCTCACACGCTCAGGGTTAGCATTTCCTATTCCGGAGACTGGGATCTTTGCACTTGAAGCGTGAGGTTCAGGAGGCGTGGAAAACGCGCCTCCATTTCCATTACTGCTCAATGACAAGAGCGAGATTGTGGAAGATGACGGAATGAGCCTTCCATCATGATCTTTTCCAACAGACGTCGCTAGAAGCGATGGTTCAGGGTGGCTATAAGGACTGCTTGTTTCTGGCTCCACTGAGTGACATTGAACCAGCTCGGAACCGGCATTTGTCGAAGGCAGTTCGCTCGCCAAAGTCCTCGAGAGAAGAGATCTCGTCGGCTGTTGTTCCGTGCGTACATCTTCCAAATCCCGTGTAATTTCTGGCGAAGAGTCTAAAGACAAGCTTTCGAGCGTACTTCGTAATTTACTCGGCGAGGAACATCCAATGGCCATCATACGCTGCTTGTAAACGAAGAATGAGGCGCAGGCGGAAGAGTATTCAGATAGGCAGTGGGCTGACACTTGATTTTGGCTTGGAGGAAAAAACACACTTCACGAAGGAGTAATGATTCGGCGCAAAAAAAAAAAAAAGCTTTTGATTATTTCCAACCTGGCGGTCTCGTGCGATATCCGGGGAAGGGAAAAAAAAATTCTCAGAGCGATTGGCGAGATTGCGATTATTTGAGATAAATAATGAAAAAAAGATTCAGCCAGCTCTTGGTATGTGTAAGCAGCAAGACGTCAGCAAATAACTTGAGGCAAGTAGTTTGAGTCAAAGTATCGTCTATTACCTAAATTGGTTCGAAAGCTTCTGTTAAAGGTGCAAAAAGAGGAGACATGAAAGAAAAGCCCTCAGAACTCAAAACTGCGAAAACCTTGACCTGGACGGAAAGCCACGTGATAAGATAAGGCGATTTCAGTGCGCATTCCTCTATAGAGATAAGGTTTTGTATGTGCGAGGCGATCTTGCCGGAGAGACGCGATACCAGCCCAACGTAAAAATATCGCTACAGATCTCTCCTATTTGGGTGAAGCGCAGCAAGCAACTACGCACAGCTCGCGCAAGGCTGCACAACGTGAGAAGTCTATGCGCCGAGAGCGAGCAAGTAAAGACGGCTCACAGAGAGTAGTTATAGTATGGCGTACCTATTGTTTAATGGGCCAATGAGTGTAATTCATAGATAGATTCAGTGAAATTGTTCAGTAATCGATAAAGATAATGTAAGCATATATTGCACGACCAAAGTTATTTTATTTGACGATTTCGAGGAACTAGACAACACTCATATAAAATTGTTATACATTGTGTGAGCCGAAACCAGTCCTAAGCCGCTCTCCCAGGGTCAAACCTGAAGCCAAAGAGCGTGCACCCCTCCTAGGAATTTGGGTCTGGGGCATCTGGGTTGGATCGGTGGCCTATTATTGGATTTCTATGTATTTACTTTTTGCTAGCGAAGGGTCGAGTGACAGACGCCCCCAAGCTAACACCCTATTATGGGATGAATCTTCTGAAAAAAAGAAAAAATTCAAGCCTTCAAGAAGAGGCTTTGTGTGTAGTTGTCCGTATCATTAAGACTATTTATCTCGAACGGAAGCATGAAGCATACGATTTGCGCATGGCCCTTCTGAACCACAGCAGCTGAGTTCTCGAGACTCGGAGCGAAAGTTCAAAATACCTAATAGGCACGGGTACTGCGCGTTCCTTGAGTCAAAAGATTTCAGACACGAGTTATGAAACTGATCAATCAGTATAAAGAACAACATCGTTCCCAAGAATCATCAAAAAACTGCCACCAAAAATGTTTCGTCGGTTGTAAAGTGACCAAGAAAATTTCAGGGCATTTCAAGCGATTTCGTTCGCGAACTGGTCAAACTCGCCGAATTAGTCCTTGCAAGAGTAAGAGAATTTCAATTACAACTATGTAGATTTATCTGGATACCGGTATAGAAAAAGCCTCAAGAGATTTCAATAAAGTTTATTTGCTATATGTGCTGCTCAAGCTTTCTATGCTGGTTGCATTAGTTTCGTCTATCGTCTTGTTTCTTCAAGGAGGTATTCGATTAAGCCTCGGTGCGCGAGAGTGAGCATTTGTGGAGCGAGGGATATACGCCTTATAAAATATCATTTCAAGGCTTTGAAAGTACTCGCTTGGGACTCAAACCAAATCACGGACCTTGGGACTCAAACCAAATCACGGACCCCTAGCTGTAAATAAATAAAATAGAGTTAGCATCAAGCCGTTTTAGTGCTTTGATAATTATTGTCTCCAGCATATGAGAAGATTGGGAAAAAATGGTTAAGTCCACGCAATTAGATTTCAACTAAGAGGATCCTATAATTGTACTTAGATGTTTTAGAAGTGGTTCACCACGCACGTTATTCACAAACGACACTTCCTCAACGGGAGCAACTTTGATTTGCCATGAGACTTCATGTCGTGGGGGTATGGAAAGTGATCCAAGAATCCAAGATTCGTCTGTCGAGCTCTAGCCCACTTATTTGTGATCTTTTTACGTCTCGAACCAGTTCACAAAATGACTTTTTACCCATCAAGACTAGTGGAGCCGGTGAGAAGATCAAAAGGAAATTTGTGCACATGAGGCAGCGGACTAATTGGGCTTGCTCCCCACATTTTGCGACACAAGGAAGGAATACCGTGTGGCTGAGATAAGTTCCAGGTAGATCCAGATTCAGACATTTATTTTGAGGCTGAGCTTATGTTTTCATTCAATTGATACATTCTGCAGGCGGGTAGAATCTTAATGGGTTTGCAATTCAACATGAGAGTGATGTTCTTAACCATATTGACCCAAATCACCGAGCGTGTTGGCTTAGTAGAATTCGAAACAGCCGAAGAAAATTCGCAAGCTGCCAACATGCATGTTTTTCAATGAGAAGTTAACTCCATTTGTAAAAGAAAGCGTGTCATTGCATGCTGAATAGCGCAAAAGAAGCAATGCCAAAAAAGCAGCGAACCCCGCCACTCAAGTCACTTATTTACGAGAGAAACAATAGCGAGTAGGGCACAGAAGCCTGTCAAATAATTATACTCGCAAAAAAGCAAGCTGATCTTCACAGCTTAGGTTCTCCAGATTTGCTACAATTCACCTGAGAGATAATATTATACGGCGGAGAAGAGAATTCATACAACTTCGAGAAATTTAGTGGCGGTATACTGTGGTGACCAGCTCGTATCTTTCCTGTGTCACTTGAAAACATACTGAACCGAAGTTGGCCAGGTTGTGGTGCTTAAAGAAGTGGGGATTTGTTGTCTTTTTTTGCGCTTTTTGCGAAGGAAATTATAGCAAGTATATTGTCCAGGGCTGTGTTAAAAGAGGTATTCATTAAGGTTCTGAAAATCGTTTTGCATTGAAAAAGCACGATTTCGGTTTCTACGTTCTCCGTTCACAGCAAGTTACTCTTGGTGTTTACTCCACTGCTTTAAATTGGATACCAGCTCGAAACTGGCACTCGTGGCTATTGCTTGAAGATATACGAAGTTGACGGAAGAAGCTTCAAAAAGCAATGCGGGGCTGTGTTTTCCGACATGCATGATTTGCAGCTTTCTGTAAGTGTCAACTTGGAGGTAAGTCTTTCTAATTAGTGATGACAAAGCAGGTGTCCGGTAATGATTAATTGATCGGGATTTGGATATAAAAGCCTCATAATCCTGTTAGAGATTATGGCCTTCAACTTTTCATTATAAAGCTTGTCATTATTTGACTTTACACCTAGTTCAAAATGTTGCTTGCTTTACCTGTTTTGTTGGCATGCTCAAGCGCCTTGTTGATTCCTAACTTGAGACGGATGGACCCAGAAGATCAGAGTCCTAGCGTCATCTCCAACTCAACCAACCCTAGTGATAATACAGGTTCAGATATCGGCTCTCCAGCGGGCGCTAGTAACAATTCGTCGGCGCCCTTTGATGCTGGTACAAATCTGACTTCTCCAACGGAGGTTCCAAACAACCTGACTGTCCCCATCGGGACCATCAGCAATCAGACTGAGAGTTACATCGTTGTTCTCAAACCAGGACAAGATGAGGCAGAGTATGAGGCACACGACGAGTGGGTGATGGAACAGTTTACGGATTTGAAGAAGAGATCTGAAGCAAATAACTTGACTGCTAGTCACGAGGTAGAGTTTTTCAATATCCTGTCTTTCCATGCGTATGCGGCAGACATTCCATCGAGCTTATTGCATACCATCGAAACTAACCCCTTGGTTGACTTCGTCGAGAAAGACCAAAAGATCGAGGCAACCGACTTTGTCACACAAGACAATGCGCCTTGGGGTTTATCGAGAATTTCATATCGTGAGTTGAGAAGCCCACCTCCTACGGACTATCGCTATGATACGGAAGGGGGAAGGGGTGTGACGGCCTATGTTCTTGACACTGGAATCCGTATCGAAAATGCCGAGTTTGAAGGCCGCGCAATTTTTGGTAAATCGTATGAAGATCCTACAGAGTTAACTGATTACGAGGGTCACGGTACCGTTGTGGCTGATGTCATTGGAGGAAAGACTTATGGAGTTGCAAAACAGGTGAAATTGGTTTCTGTTGCAGTGTTGGACAGATATAAGGGAGGTTCAATTTCAAGCTTTGTCCGTGGAGTTGCATATGCTGTGAAAGAGCACAAGAGAGTGATTCGGGCGAAAACTGCCGGCTTCAAGGGCTCTCTAATCAATCTTTCTTTTGAGACCGCTGAGCCCTCACAAGCACTCGACCGTGCCGTAGAAGCTGCTGTGGCTTCGAATATACATGCTATAACAGGCGCAGGAAACAGAAATGTGGATGCTTGTGGGCGGTCACCTGCCAGAGCTCGGAACGTGATCACTGTGGGGTCTGTTGACAATAAAGACCGCAAAGCCGCTTCTTCAAACTGGGGCAGATGCGTTGCATTACACGCGCCAGGAGTGAAGATCACTGCTCAAGGAATCAAGCCAGAGCCAGAGGTAAGATCGGGGACCTCGCTCGCGGCTCCTCACGTCAGTGGCCTCGTGGCTTACCTCATTTCCTTACAGCCTGACCGCGGTTCGAGTTTCTTTGGGAAGAGAGTCATTTCTCCAGCCGAGTTGAGGGAGATTCTCATGAAATTGGCCGTTCATGGAGCTGTGAGAGGTCTCGACCCTACGACCCCAAATATCTTTGCCTACAATGGAGCTCGCGATGCTGTGTCCCATGTTGCTGCACTCACTAACGAGCAATTGAACGCTCTGGGCTCAAATTAGGGAGTGTAATTTAAGTTTATGTTAGTTTTGAATTTGTTTTGAATTTGTTTTGAATTTGTTTTGAATTTTTTTTGAATTTGTTTTGAATTTGTTTTGAATTTGTGTTGGTTTGAAAATCACACATGTAGACATATTTATGTTGCACCCAGTACCTGGTTGAGTGAACACCTAGAACTAATCAAGAAGAAATATCGAATTTTTTTCAAGTGGGCAACGTATGTTTCAAAATTAGGAGAAATAGATAGGAACAGAGTAAAAGAAGCAAATAGGAAAGGCGTAAATCCGAATTAACCGCCAAGGTTCTTGTTCGCTGCCTCTCAATCTCACAAGGTTTCGGAAGCCCATAAAATCGCCGTGCTTTTTTTCTTAATACAAAAATCAACTTTATCGTTTTAATACATTCAACTGGTTTTCAAAGCCGTCGTGTAAGTATTGCAAAGGTATTCACAAAAATTGTTTACTACAAAATCGACTTGCTCGTGATACTCAAACTGACACAGCCTCTGATGCATTAACGTTAGATATTGATGTTGGTATTGGTCAAAAAAAAACCTCGAAAACCAATATCCATATCTCACTTGTCTAAAGAGGTTTTGTTCAATCGAAGAAATTACACACGCAGGGCCTTGCCAAAAATTTGAAACCTTTCAACTTTGACATTGTGATGTTGTGCAAAAGTTCGCGTTCCTCTTTTTTGCAGTGCAATCCTCGCCTGGGAAGCTATACTTTTCAAATATATCGGGTGTGTCTACAAATTCTTTTCAAATTGTCATGAGGAAAAGAAGCCACGTAAGCTCTATTATCTGAATTTCTGTCCAGCCTCTTTGACAATTCCACATGCCAGATTATCTTTGGGCATTGCTTATGGTTGCGAAAAGAGAAGAAGCATGCAGAGCTGCTGCAGAGTCACTAACGTCCCCGCTTCTCATTCTGAATAGGCAATTGGAGACCAAGGAGCCGTTTCTTATTGAAGTCAGACTGAAAAAGAAACAATCTCACTTCACCAGAAAAAAAGGTCTTATAGCTATTTTGCGAAACAAATATCGGCACAAATGGTGCACAATGTGAGATAGATCGGTCCCTCATGAGTGCGTTGATCAGGTCGATGAGAGCTTGACTACTTGGGTACAGCACATATGCCATGTCTTCGGGCTTTCATGAATACAAAGTCTTCTTCTTAACCTGAAAACTTTCGAGAAAGGGAAACTATACAACATGGTTTGAAGTGGGCTGTATTGACAAAGTCGCCCGATTGCCTCCGATCAAAGAAGTAAATTCTTTGGTCTGACACTTCTACCATGGAAGCATTGGTAACAGTATCAAGTTTTCACAAAACCTAAAAGATGGGAAAATTGTTTTGAAAAGTCCCCGCAATCAATCGTTATTCTCTTCATATTGATGTAATCATTGACAACACTTCGCAACAGGTTTTAAAAAAGCAATGAGAGGCTGTGCAAGTATGCATGATTATGCACATTTTGCGCTATTGCTTAAATATAATCAAAGATAACAAAATACACCAAGACGTCTAGTAGCCAAGGGAGAAGAGTCTAGTCCCCATAAAGCCATGGTATAAAAGCAGCTGATCCTGGCGGACTGGTATTACCTCTCCAAGATTTCCGATTAACATCTCTTGCTTCCTCTATGAACATGTTGTTTTCTGTCTCTATCTTTTTAGCGTTGTCAAGCGCTTATCTTTTACCAAGCGGCAAAAGGCTTGAGCAAAAGCCTTCTGCACCCAGTGGTCTAGACAACAATCCAGAAAGCTTTGGCTTTGGGGAGGTTGTTGCGAACTTCACGTCTGCAGCAGAGAACACGGCAGATATGTTGAAAAATTATCATAATGGAGCCAACCTGACTACACCTGTTGGCATCGAAAGTAACACAGCTGAGAATTACATTGTTGTGCTCAAGCCCGGGCATGATGACGCCACTTATGAGGCATATGATGATCGAATTCTCGAGCAATTTACTGAGTTGAAAAAGAGGTCTCTCGCGGAGAACACCACTGGGGATCACGGTGTTGATTTCTTCAAAGTGCTGTCATTCCGTGGATTTTCAGCAGACTTTACACCAGATATTCTAGCATCTATCGAGGCCGATCCTTTGGTGGATTTCGTGGAAAAGGATTCTGTCATCGAAGCGGCTGAGCTCGTCACTCAAGATGATGCACCTTGGGGATTGGCCAGAGTGTCGCATCGCTCTGTATCGAGCCCCCCTGCAAAAGATTATCGCTATGACTCAGAGGGTGGCAAAGGGGTTACTGTATATGTTCTTGACACGGGAATTCAGACTACCAACCAGGAGTTTCAAGGTAGGGCACTGCCAGGCATTTCCATTGAGGAACCTTCGGTCAGCACGGACCTAAATGGACACGGAACTCGTGTTGCGGGGATTATCGGAAGCCGCAGCTATGGAATGGCCAAACAAGCTGAAATGGTATCTGTGGGGGTCTTGGACAGGAACAAACGGGGATCTGTGTCTAGTTTCATTAAGGGGGTCGAGTATGCTGTGAGAGATCACAGAAGGAATATTCGTTCGAGAAGAGCTGGCTACAAAGGAGCGGTCATCAACATGTCAGTCAGTTCCCAAGACCAGTCTAGAGCACATGAGCTTGCAGTTGAGGCAGCTATAGCGGCCGGACTTCACGCAGTTGTGGCGGCTGGTAACAGCAATCAGGATGCATGTAATTTCTCTCCAGCCAAGGTCGGTGCTGCAATTACTGTCGGGTCTATTGACAATAGTGACAGGAAAGCGCCTACTTCTAATTTCGGGCGTTGTGTTGATATACAGGCGCCTGGCATTAATATTGTCTCCGTCGGATTGACTCAAAGCCCGCTGATAGGATCTGGCACTTCGCTTGCCACTCCCCATGTGAGTGGCCTCGTGGCGTATCTCATCTCCTTGCAACCCGATCGTGGTTCGGGCCCTTTGGGAAAAAGAGTCATCTCGCCACGTGAGTTGACAGAAATTCTCATGCGTTTGGCTGTCAAAGGTGTTGTCAAAGACCTCACTCCTGGGACCCCTAATGTGATGGCATACAATGGTGCTCGTGGTTAGCTTCTTATGCTCAAATTTTTGGAAGATTGTTTTGGAAACGTGTGCCGTTGCTGCTTTATGATCTTTGAAATTCGTTTTTACTTTTATTTTATATTTGTTTGCCTTGACTCACTGATATGACGACAAATTTTCTGAACTGGGCAGAATCTAGCGTTTTGCTTAGTTAGAGCTTCTATCCGAGTCATGGGGTGGGTCGTTCATTGAATTCTCAAGCGCTCCGGCTTCAGCGCACTTAAGATACATACTTCTCTCTTTTGAGAGTTTTTCAGTACTCCCCATTATCATTGGGATCTATTTTAAACACCTTATCAGGGTTCATTATTCTTTTTGGATCTAAGGCCATCTTGACCTTTCTCATGGTGTCTACTGCATCAACACCGAGCTCCAACTCGAGATACTTCCTCTTGCCATTTCCAATTCCATGCTCGCCACTTGAAGTTCCCTCATTGGCTAATCCAATGAGCATCATTTCGTTGACTAGCTTTTCGCACTGCTTTTTCGTCTCGGGAGTGTAGAAGATGTCGGCGTGGAAATTGCCGTCGCCAACATGCCCCAAAATGACAGATTGAAACCCTGACTTCTCTATGAGGACTCGTACTTGCTCCAACACAGAAGATAGCTTTGACAAAGGAACTGCAATATCGGTCACCCAGAGTCTCACGTCCTCGTGGATCTCGTTTCTCCCGTAGTTGAGAATGGCATAAAAAGCATCTTTTCTTGCACTGAACAATTCCTCGCCCTCCTCTTTGCTTTCTGCAGAGATGAAGTCCTTACAATTGTTGGCTAAAGATACCTCCTCGACCACTTTAAGGGTTTCTTCAACGACTGTCTGGTTGAGTCCTCCGATCTTGAAAAATATCGTTGGAACCTCAAGCCAATCTTTGGTCCAGTACCCGCTGTAGTTGATACAGTGCATCATATCCTTATCAAGCAATTCTATGGCTTCAGGCCTGATTCCACGACGGAAAAGCTCTGCAACAGTTTGGGTTGTGTCGTATATGCTCGGAAATTGTCCAACAACAACAGTCTCGTGCTGAGGCTTCACATGCAAACGGACTGTTGCCTCCGTCACAACGCCCAAAGTACCTTCACTGCCAATGAACATGCCTGTGAGATTGTACCCTGCACTTGTCTTTTTAGGCCGTTGTCTGGTCTTGATGATGGTGCCGTCTGCGAGCACAACAGTCAAAGAAATCACATTTTGAATCATTGCGCCATATCGCGAAGCATTGACGCCGGAAGCATTTGTGTTGACCATGCCTCCGATCAAGCCACTCGAGCCGCAGTCACACCCAAAAAGAAGGTGCTCGTCGGTTAATTGCTCATTTAATTTCACCCAGTTGACACCTGCTTCCAACTCCACGTCCAAATCATTGCGATTGACACGAAGAACTTTGTCCATTTTGCTGGTGTCCAAGATTACACCTGGTCTGGTCAGAAAAAAGTGACCTTCTAGCGAAGACCCACCAGAATATGGCACTACAGGAACACTATATTTATGCAAAATCTTCATGATTGCAGAGACTTCTTTCGTCGAAGTTCCATATATGATCCATTTCGCTCTCTGATGTGGTTTCGGTGGATGCGTGGTGAACCCATTATCGAAGTGCCCGTTGATTTCCGCAGCGCTATTAGTGACATTCATTTCGCCAATGGCCGCCTTTACTTCGGCTATTGCTTGCTCCAACTCGTGTTCAAAGCAATATTTCGGGGGCTGGATATGCGAGAGTTTGGTTGTCGATGTCAATGGAAATAAGTCGTCGGGTGGGTTGTCGGCCACCCGTCTCTGGCCATAGAGATAAGACGCGACACCGACAGAGACGGTGATTGGGACGAACAAGGCCGCCATTCTGCCGCTCCTAGCAATATTCGGCGGCCTGTGCTTACCCAGAGTATATTTTCGGCAAAACCTTAAGGATTTCAAGGCCACCCAGGATCTCATTAGGTCTTGTTATGTATGGCCTTCGCTGACTCATATTTTTCACATCTGTTATCTGGGAATCTCTCAAAAAGGCGCATGCAGGAGAAGCGGAATCGAGGTTGAAGAGATTGCAAAATTGCGAACTGCGGTTGCGGCTGCGGACAGGACCGCCTCGTAAGCGAGATCGCTCCGAGATACAATGCATTGTTGTGATTTCTACTGTTGATGCGATACATTATGAAAAAGCCTGCTCATGGCTGTCATATACGAACTAGGCCACAAGGTTGTGTTTTCTGAAGCTTTTCATGGGCTTCAAGCCCCATTTCTTAAGCATAGCAGTGTCTTCCTCCCAGCCGTTACATGCGGTGGTGAGCATCTGCTCGCCTGTGAAAATGGCATTACAACCAGCCAAGAAACAAAGAAATTGCTCATGTTCTCTCATAGAGTACCTACCTGCAGCAAGTCGAATGATCGATTCTGGCATGATGAGGCGTGCCGTAGCTATGGTCTTAAGAATGGCTTCGAAACGCAAGCTTTTGCTCAGCCCCTTTGGAATGTTTGCGATTTCGTCAGCCATCGGAGTCCCCTTGATGGGCACTAGCTTATTGATAGGCAAGGATTCAGGGTGCTTTTCCATGGTTGCCAACGTGTAGAGAAAGCCGACGTGGTCGTCGTCTGTTTCCCCGAGCCCCAAAATGCCACCAGTACAAGCTTTCAACCCAGCTTTCTGCACATTTTTGATTGTTTGTAAACGATCGTTATACGATCTCGTGGATATCACTTTTGGATAATGCTCCCGAGATGTGTCGATGTTATGGTTGTAAGCGGTAAGTCCAGAATCTTTGAGTACAGTAGCTTGTTCCTCGGTCACCATACCCAACGTGACACAGGTCTCCATTTTCAACTCGTCGTTGATCCACTTCACCATCTCGGTGATTTTTTTCAAGCCCGATTTTCTGCCATGCATGTCTCTCCAAGCAGCACCCATACAAAATCTGGTTGATCCGTTTTCTTTTGCCTTGATGGCGGCTTTCTTGACTTCGTCCAATTTGATCATTTTTTCAGCCTTGGTGCCAGTGTCATATCTCGAGGACTGCGAGCAGTATTTGCAGTCTTCGGTGCATCCCCCAGATTTGATGTTGAGCAAGGTACACAATTGCACTTCGCTGGGATCATGATACTTGTGATGCTGAATCTGCGCCATAAACATCAATTTCTGGAGGGGAGTGTCGTAGATCTTGCGGATCTCGTCACGAGTCCAGTCATGTCTAGGTGGCTCGCTGACAGCCCTATCCAAAACACTGATGGCACCTGGAGCATTGTGAATGGTGCTAGCAACCAGAGCTAATTTGTAGCCTTGTGTCACTTGAAAGAGCCTTGTAATGGAGTGTCTCATAATTATTTCCAACTAATTGTAAGCCCAAATATACTCTGGTGATTCCCTTTAGCCGTGAAGAAGTGTCGATGTAATAGGCCTCGAATTATATGAAAGTGAAGAAACTATTTGAGTAAATTTATACAAAAGTTTCAGAGTAACTCTATTATTAATACGCAGACATTATTGGCCGGATATGGAAATTTTGGGCTCGACCCGCATGAGCCCAACTTCGAATTACGAGGCCCATGAATGATTCAATAGTCATCCTTGGGGCACAGGAGCTTCGCCCAAGCGCGACTCATGAAATGAATCATGCCCTGACTCGCTCACTGGATGTCACGTGACATCCCAACCTAAGGTCCTGCAATCCGATCAATAGACTGTGGATGAGGGTATTTTATAAACTCAATAAAAAGCCAGCTATCGCAACACTCAAAAATTCAGACATGAAGCTGTACAAATATTTGGAAAATCTGAGATTGATGGACTTTTAATGTTGAGTCACAGAAACTGACTTATATATTTACGTTGCATTTGTAGCTTCTGCGGCAGTAAAGAGCGCGCTCCATTAGGGCTTGTGCCCTCGGTTCCTCAAACTGCACACCAATTCTCGGGGTTCGCATCGCGTTATGGGACGCGCACGACCACAGGTCGCGGAGGGCTTGGGTAAGAGACTTGAAAATTTTCCAGTATGACATGGATTTTCGCTAACTAACAACAAAAATGGCTCCAATTGTATGTATCACTTGAGTTAACGAGGATATCGAACACATCGTGCGCCTTGGGCGGGTTTTCATCGGTCTAATTAAGTTCACAAGTCGGAACTCGTAGGGTTCTGATGAGGCCTCATATGGCAGTGCACCCAGCATTGTTAAAAAGGCTCTCAGATGTCATTTTTTTAGCACTTCAAGGCCCGTCTAGGGTAGCTATGCTGTCTTTATCTTCTACACCCCTTTGTGTATCGTGATAATAGTGCGGTAGGCTAACAAGGTATCTAGACCACCAAGGACACTCAAGCTGCTAAGAAGTTCGTTGTCGACACTTCTGCCCCAGTCGAGAACGCTGTCTTCGACCAGGAGGCTTACATCAAGTACTTGGTTGAGCACATCAAGGTTGACGGTATCATCGGTAACTTGGGCGAGTCCATCTCCGTCACCGAGGAGGGCAACAAGGTTGTTGTTGTCTCCACCGCTAAGTTCTCCGGTAAGTACTTGAAGTACTTGACAAAGAGATACTTGAAGAAGAACCAGCTCAGAGACTGGATCAGATTCGTTGCCGTCAAGAGAAACCAATACCAATTGCAGTTCTACTCTATCGCTGAGGACGACGAGGACGACGAGGAGTAAGTTATTCGTTCAACTTTATAAGATTTTAAATACATAGTTATTTACCCTTGGGTTTTTTAGGGATGGTTTAATGAAGCAAAAGATATAATAATTGACCTGCCCTGGTTCATCGTGATGTAGCGACTTTATAGATTATCTTTCCACCCACGAAGATAGCATCTGCACTTTTTTAGATAACAAACCAATACCTCCCAGCATTCACTAGTCTGGCTCAATGTGAAAGCTCTTTGGTCTAAATGATACGCTTGTTTTCAGTGACAATCCCCGTATTCATGCAATGCAGACCTTTTGCACTTTTTCAGGCGACATTTGAGGGAACAATTTTTTGTGTGGTGTGCTTGGCTATAGCAGACTTCGCAATTTCTTTGCTTGCACTCCAGTTGAGTATGGGATGTGGTGAGGCATACTTGACAGTGCTCTTGCGGATAATTGATTTCAACTGTCATGCGGTGATGGCTATGTATTGGCCTTTTGAGTGGAAAACGTGAAAGCTCGGCTATTTCTTTCTGCTCGTGGTCAATTTTTTTTTGCCAATAGTTCACACCTCTAGTTAAGTCTGCAATCTTTTCCGCCGTGAGCCTCGATGCCGAAGTGTCTTTATCGTTATCGTCGAGCAACAGCTGGACAGAATCTCTTAAATCACGAAAGCTAGAATTCTCAAGTGAGTGCTGCTTGAAAGCCCTGTAGCGATCTGCAATCTGATAACTAGGGGGAAGTTTGTCTGTCCCGAGATTTATCAAAACATCTACAGTTGTAGTATCTTCCAGTCTTTCTGTATCCCGCAAACTGGCTTTCACAATTTGATCTTGGACAGAGAGGAAATGTTCCGCAAACATCGTTCTTGGACGCACCATTGGCGAATGCCTCACGGTGGCCTTGAGAAAAGAAACTCTATTATCTTTTGCTTTGAAAAAAAATCTTGGGCTTCCTTTTTCATCAACAAAATGCCTGAAAGACAAAATGTTCGTGACATTTTCAGCAACAATGCGCGAGACCAATTTACGGACATCGCCGTTTGTTGCCAAAGTTGGCAAAAAGTCAAAGAAATCATCTCTCGACTTTGGGATTTTCGCCATACCGTTTATAAAAACAAAGTTCTGTACTCGACGACATGCAATGAGTTTACAGAGGCTGTCGATCGACTTCCGTTGAAAATCTTTTGTCTTCTGAGACGCTGTCTCTAACAAGTTTAAATACGCCTCATCGACGATTGTCAGCGCGTCCTCCCGCGAGGCCTCCATCATTTTAGTATATGAATGACGACAGGACTCTGCCATCTTGAAGTTTTGCAAAGACTCTTGTTCTGTCTCTATCGCGGCTTTTGCTGCCCACTTTCGAATAATCCTTCTCATTTCTTGCTCTGAGGCGGCCGCGGGGTTTACAACTTCAAAGTCGAGAATGCACTCATGACTCGAGGGCATGACGTCTAGCATAGTCTCTATGAAGTTTTTTGAGTGATTCTTTCCAATGCCTCGGATAAAAGCCTTCACCCTCATCAAATTATCGGGCTGGATATCGTATTTTTCAAAAAACTCGTCATTTAAATAGGTTGGATCAGAGTCTTCGATCACCGGCACTCGTTTTCTTGAATTGAGATGAGTGCTTTCGTGACTTTTTGGTAACCAGTCACTAAGATATTCATCCAGGAACAGACCTTGCATCAGTGATAGTCTTGTATCAGTGATAGTCTTGTATCGTAAATGATAGGGACATTGGATTTATGAGACAGGTTTATCTGTCCTCAGATGTCCAAATTTAGTTCACTAGTGAAAAGTATTTCCTAGAACCTGCACTTGCGGTTACATTTATGCCATACCGGCCAATGCGAGCCGAACGCTTGTTGCGAAATGTCCGCAAATCTTCTACCCTAAAATGTAATTTGATGGAAAACTGGTACCGAAAGAAAAATGTAACAGGCCACTTTACTTAGCAATCGCTCATTACGATTGACTTGGCAACAAATTGTGGAAAGTTTTCTCATCTTTATTTAGATTTCAGGTTCTCCCACAGTTTTTGCCCTTCACGCTATCGACAAATGCTGGTAGCATGGCATATTTGGGTAATAGGTCTAGGTCTTTCTGGAAGAAGCCAAGTCATCACAATTTTCAAAAGCCTCCTAAAAAAAGCTCTGCTCGCTTTTGATCAGATTGACTCAAATTCATGCCTAGTGGAAATAGCCGAACGAAAAATGAAAATCTTTGGTTGTCGACCTCTCGAAGTCATTTTTGCGTTGGACGAGAAGCGAATCACATCAAGGGAAACCGAATGCTTTCATGAAAAAGATGAATTGAAAAGTAAATTTGTTTGATGCCTGCAAGATACTGTCAGATTGTTCGGACACATCTGACAATCTTCGGTGGGGCCCATCGAAAGCATATGCGAATTCCTCATTGTCCACTCTTCTAGCTTTGCATCTGGAGCCGCACTATAATGCCTGGATATCCTTGCGCTTAGTATTGGCGATTGTGGTGCTACAATAAAAACTATATATTGTTGCATTGGATTCAAAACAAGGCAAGCTTTTTTTTAATCCCCGATTTCCAGATTCATGTGAATTCTGTCCTATTGTTTCATGAAACGAAAGTTAAACAGATGATTATATATTACTTCCCAGCCATAAACTTTAAGCAACTGCTCATGAAAAAGTTCAAGGAATGACTTTTCAAATGAAGCAAGCCCACACATCACAAGGAGTCGATTAACTTGGTTGATAATTTTACATATACTTTCAGGGTAACAGTTATTAATTAAAGTGGAGGACTTTTCAAAAGAATCGCTCACTGTCACGGGACCTATGTTCGTCAGTGGAGTTATCTTCTCACCTGGGCACTATTTGCGGTCAATCTTTACCTCTTACTCGAAGATGTGGTTAGTGTAAATGTTTTTCATCCTTCTAATGACACCCTTTATTATGTAGCTAGAATAAGTTATTGTCAGGTCTCGCCATACAATTCCAAATTTCTAGGTGGGCACCGAACTATCTTCTTGATTAAATAATTTTTGCGCTCCTTCACGAAGTTATTGGATTATTTCAATGATATCCGAGAGTTTGTCCTTGGCTGTGGAGTCCATGACTCGTGTCATATTAGAGAAAAAATCACAGACAAAACATCTCGTAAGTCATCCCAAATCATATCATGAATTCAAATTTAGACCGACCGAGGATACCACAAAACATGACTCACCATACAGCCATCAGAGTTGAGTCAGCTACATTTAAAGCCATTTTTTTTTTTAAAGAAACAATATGCATTACAAGAAGCCGTTTTTAGGCGACCCATAAAACTATATATCTATGGAATAAAAAAACCTGTAATGAATCTGGATAATGTACTGAGTAATGAAGGTCCCCAGCCCTCCCGGGCCCTAAACCTTCCTCCTTACACTAGCCGCTGTGTATGGTAGTGTCAACTGGTCAATGTTTTACTTCGCGCCAACGCTCGTTTTAATTCACGAGCCAGAAGATCTTTTTTTTTTTTTAAAAAGAAACAATATGGAGTTTGGCGCCAACATTTCTCTGAGATTCATGGGGTTGGCAAAGTCAAGCTTCTGCCACCAGTATTTGGAGATCTCGCACGAGTTGGCGTGGTTTGGCGTCATTAGTCAATCCTGACGTCTGCAGCCCCAGCTGTTTCCCTAAGACATCATCCAGGTGACAACAGATCTCTGATAAGTCCAGAATTAAAAGAAAGAACCCCTGATGAACATATACACCAACAACGAGCATTACTACAACAAAGACTTCGTGGCCAAGTTGGTTAAGGCGTGAGACTGTTAATCTCAAGATCGTGAGTTCGACCCTCACCGAGGTCGCTTAGCTTTTCAATAACTTTGAATATCAACTGCTCATCAAAATTTTTTAGAACCTCCCCAGAGTACTTTTTGCCAGTGAAAGTAGACTTTGCGTCATCATTCTACTCGATTCTTTGCGATTTTTCTACTGCTAAAATGGCAAAAGCATATACACGACTCAGTCAAGTCAATAATTTTGAGTGTAATTGGCCTATTCGTTCGAGAAAATACCATATCAAGCGAGGGGAAAAGGTCACGCACACGTGATGACAAATGATGCGCGTGTCCCGAAAAGATTTTCCGTGTTGGGTAAAAATTCGCAGACAACTATGAAAACCATTTAAGACTATCGAAAGTATGACGCTTGACTCTCATGTTTGCGCAAATATTTCCGGTCTTAAATTCTATGAAGCACGGGGCAGAGCGAATGCTTTGTTTCAGCCTAGTGAACCTCGTATTAAGAAAAGGCTGAACCGTATGGAGTCATCATCTTTCGTATCCGGCATGAAACCCGCGCATGCGTCTGCAGTTGGAAACCTGTCGCAGCTCTTGAAAGATTCACATTTGAGGAAAAAAATATAGGTTTTCCAGCACCCGAGAACTTCCATTTCACAGCTATCTCTTGGTGTAATAGGCATCCCAATTTGTCTAGAGACTTTGAGCAAGTAAACTTGAATAGATAGCAACGAAACTGACGATCAGACCGCTGAAAAAAAAAATGGAATCTTTTGCTCGTGCTTCTGTCAAGGCATGCCCTTTTGTAAAGGCTACTTCTGCCCTGGCGCTTCGCCAAATGAGCAACCTCTCGACTTTATCGCAACACGCTAGAGCATGTCCTTTTGCTGGCGTGGCGTTAAGAGCCAGAGATTACTCGTCGTCCTCGAAGCCTCTTAAAGCTTCCAGTGCCTCTACAACCTCTTTCTCCTCGGAGAAGGTGTCTGACTTTTATTCTTTTTCGGAGAAGAATTTGGTAGATGGCAAATTGAACATGGTCGAGGCCTCTTCTAACGAGGATGCGTTTGACTATAGTGGGTTTCTCGACGAGGAGCTCTTGAAGAAAAGAAAGGACAAGTCGTACCGTTTCTTCAACAACATCAACAGGTTAGCAGAAGATTTCCCCAAAGCCCATTTGACCAAAGAGGCCGACCGTGTCACGGTTTGGTGTGCCAATGATTACTTGGGTATGGGCACAAACAGTAAGGTGATATCGGCCATGAAAAATACCCTCGACAAGTATGGGGCCGGTGCCGGTGGAACCCGAAACATCGCAGGCCACAACAGACACGCCATCAAGTTAGAATCTGAGCTTGCTGCCTTGCACAAACACGAGGCTTCCTTGGTATTTGGCTCGTGTTTTGTCGCGAACGACGCCGTTCTTTCGCTCTTGGGACAAAAGATGAAGAATTTGGTCATTTTCTCGGACGAGTTAAACCACGCGTCCATGATCCAGGGTATCCGTAACTCGCGGGCCAAGAAAGAGATCTTTAAGCATAATGACTTGCAAGACTTGGAGCGCAAATTGGCACAATATCCCAAGTCTGTTCCCAAGTTGATTGCCTTCGAGTCCGTCTATTCAATGTGTGGCTCAGTTGCCCCAATTGAGGCCATTTGTGACTTGGCCGACAAGTACGGCGCTTTGACCTTCTTGGACGAAGTTCATGCCGTGGGAATGTATGGTCCTCACGGTGCTGGTGTTGCCGAGCACTTGAACTTCGAGGAACATTTGAAAGCTGGTTTAGATTCTATCGGCAATCATTCTGTCATGAACAGGATCGATATGGTGACGGGTACCTTGGGTAAAGCTTACGGTGTCGTTGGAGGATACATCACTGGAAAGCGCAACATGATTGATTGGTTCAGACTGTATGCGCCTGGATTCATTTTCACCACGTCGTTACCTCCAGCTGTCATGGCCGGTGCGTCGGCTTCTATCAGATATCAGCGTGCGACTTTGAAAGACAGAATTACTCAACAGAAGACGACTAGGTATGTGAAAAACAATTTGAATGAACTCGGGATTCCTGTGATCCCTAACCCTTCGCATATTGTCCCTGTTTTGGTTGGAAATGCCAAGGATGCCAAGAAAGCCTCGGATTTGCTTTTGGAGAAACACAATATTTATGTCCAAGCCATCAACTTCCCTACTGTGCCCATCGGAGAAGAACGCTTGAGAATCACCCCTACCCCCGGACATGGACTTACAATTGCTAATGAGTTGATCAATGCGGTGGATAGTGTGTTCACAGAATTGAGCTTGCTGAGAACTTTTGATTGGGAAAAAGCAGGTGGTTTGTGTGGAGTGGGTGACACCCAAGCAGCGGCCGTGGACCATATTTGGACAGATGCCCAATTGGCTTTGACGGATGCCGATTTAAACTCCAACGTCCTGGAACCATCTATCCCACCTAATGAGGTGAGTTCTGGTATAAAAGCGTGAGCTATCATCCTCAAAAAAACTTTTTTTTTTTTTTTTACTTTTCAAAATATTTGCTGGAAGTTTTTATTCTCCTTTCTTCTTTGCATTCTTGCATAACACCACGTGCACTTTTTATAGTTGTATATGTCTTACATTGTGAGTAGACGGGCAGTGAGGAAGAGGTGGGAGAAGGGTGTGGGTGATATTCAGATACTGTAGCTTCTAAGGAGAAAAATGCCTTGAAATCGTATAACAGATTAAAATTGTTGCTTCGCAATGGATCAATAATTCGACTGCTGAGTGGGAAATCAAGACATGGACAAAATGCAAACCAGAGGTATCGCTGAAGCGAGATAAAGAGGTATGTAATACGACTATGCACAACTTACTTCAACGCGCCAGATGACTATTGGAATATCATGTCTAAATTTGATCGAGCATATATTTCGCTCAACGTTTAGTTGTGACACTCTTCTGTTTTCTTCCTACCGGTACTCTCCCGCACTCGTCTGAAAGGTTATGTGCACTTTTGGACCGTCTCAAAAACGCGCGATGGTGCTAAATAACAACATACAAAAAGCCCGCGTCCTTAATCTCGATCAACTCTGAGTGCCTTCCATAAAATCTCTCTATGGCTTCTTGCGACCCGGAGCTTCTCCGCCTATACCTCAATAGAGTTGTGGAATCACTCGTACCTCCAGAGGCGGGATTTCTACATATTGATAGCCTAGTAACCAACCTCACCAACCATATAACGCGCTCATATAGCGCTTCTTCTTCTTCTGCGTCTGCATCAACGCCCTCGCTACCGCAGACCCTTCAAGAGTATCATTATTTGTTTCTTGCGCAAAACCGCGCAGACGAGTGGCGAGATTTCCAGGAGATTGTTCACGCCCTTATTCGACGAGATCTGGCCGAATCAGTGACGCGAAACTTGGTGCGCTTGTCCCAGCTTGCCCCGGCTGGCCCAATCATTCAAAAAGCTCCCCAATCTCTGGAAAGAACTTTCGAGCAAGGTACACTTGAGCCCAATTATATGCGTACTTTTGGTAGCCCAAGTGGGCATGCAACGCCGCTGAAGGCAGCGAAGTTAGAGGAGATCGGATCGAATTACCATACCCTTGACGAGCTGGTGATTCTCGAAGCCTTAAAACTTATTCTTGTGGGCCAAGATAACACCATGTTCAGGTTTCTGGCTAATTTGCAAGGAATAGAGACAATCAACTCATTGAATAGAAGCTACACGCGACTTTTGGCAGAAATCTTGGAGCCCGCTATTCTAGCAAAGAATTTACACTCTTTTGTGATCTCGAATAGAAAATCTGAAACTTCCCCCATCAAAACCGCCTTCATAAGTTTTGTGGATGCATACCTCAGACGCTATTCACATCTTATCGAGAGCAATTTCAGAATCCCCCCAAAGTCTTTGTCTGCCCTCGCTAGCTTATTGGACGATCAAACACACAACTTGAGGCTATTGGGACATTTGACGGCACGCGTCATCGGAAGCAATGGCTTTGACTTTCTCCTCGATATCGAAAGACTCTCTAACTTTGGGGACGCGAGAGTCGCAGGACTCGCTTCAGATTTATTTGTGAAAGCAGCCACCCCATACTACCTGTACTTGGAAAACTGGGTATCGAAAGGCGAGCTCATAGACGAAAGCGACGAGTTTTTCGTATCTTTCGACCACAATAAGAACCACATCAACGACATTATCAAATTCGACCGTAAGAAGTTGCCCGAGTTTTTGGGGCTCGATGACGAGTTTTTTATGAAAGCCTTCCAGGTGGGCAAAACCCTTATTTTTTTAGAAAAATATTGTAAAGATCTTGACTGGGTGAATGAGTTTTCCCGGCGCTTCGATCAATTTATCCATTCCACGCACAATGGTATACGTTCGATGACTGTCAACACGCTTCAGGCCATGGTCAATCAGCAATATGATGAGGTTCTTGAACATTTCATGCTTGTCATTCAGTCACAATATCTGATGTTCTCGCACTTGCTATGTATGAAGCGCGTTATGCTTATGGAGTCCAATGACTTTATCAATGTGCTTACAAACAAGGGAGCTGAGATGTTTGGCGAATCTGCTCTATCGTTAACATCTTCTCGTTTGTCAGGGCTCTTGGCCGACTCCATTCAAACGTCATCATTGAATTTTTTACCTTTGGACTATCAAAGAAGAATCGACGCCCGGGTCTTGGATCTAAGCCACGGCACCATTGGCTGGGATGTTTTCACATTGGCTTATGGCCTAACCGAGCCTCCATTAGAAGCTCTTCTAAATTATAAAAACCAGAGCACGCAGTATTTGAGAATGTTCAACTTTTTGTGGAGCCTCAAGCATTACTCATTTTTATTGCGTGAGCATTTTTTGCAGTTTCAGGAGTTCCATAAAAACCATTTCCGGCAGATCAAATCAAAGCTTATAGTATCGGCGACTGCAACAAGTAAATGGACTGAAAGCCACATGGGATGGCTCGTCAGATCACTCAGAATTATTGCTTTGATACGTCATCGATTTGGAACAATCATCGACGCAATCCTCAATTTCGTATCATTCGATTTAATCGAGAGCAGCTTCAACCTGCAAATCGTCCACAAGGTTTTCAAAATTGCCGCAACCGATATGCCAGGGCTCATTAAGGGTGTTCCTGGCGAGGTTTCAAGACTTTCCATTCTAAGCCCCAGCTCATTGATAAATTGTGAGGAGATGCTGCTTACCTCCGGATTGCAAAACTCTGCTCGTTTTGATCGCAACACTCATGATCTCACCATTGACGACATAACAAGTGCCCACGAATCGTATCTCAAGAGCGTTTCCGAATGCAAACTTCTTCGCGGGGAAGCATATGGCCGCGAGAGTAAGAAGCCTTTCATTCTGCAGATATTTGAACTACTCGAATTGACATATACGTTTCTCAAGAGCAGTCAGGAATTTGCAGAGGCTTTTGGGAATTATGTCGACATTCTACGCTTGAGGACGGAGAATTTCGATTTTGAAGAAGAATGGCTTGACTTGCAAAAGCGTCTCCAAACAGTGGAAACTTACATTTCAAGAGATTTATATGCCGATAAATTGAAGCCGTGGCTCAAGACTTTTGTTCGAGACATGCGCGCAGAAGCGGATCTCAAAGATCTAAGCAAGATGATCTGATCGTCGGCGGGCTTCCCCCACTTCGCGGGCCGCATGAGAACCCCACTTTCTCTGACAAGGCAAAAAGAGTGTTCTTTAAAGAGCTGCTTCTCAATTACACGTAAATGAATAGCTTGTTAATTGACATACAAGTTTTGGAGCTTCTCTTACTTTCTTGAAGTACGAAAGCCAACTCTCTCACTCGCTGTTTGAAAATTTTGACGTGTGGAAGATCTCGCCATTTCTCACAATTGCTGCGAACCAATTTGACAGAGCACATTTTTTTCGATATTTTCGGCGTTTCAGCTAAGAAATGGTTTTTTAGTTTCCAAGTCCCAACACTTGAATTTCAAAGAGCGTTTATTATTTCATTGGGGTCGAAGTTTTGCCCCTAGTGAGCAGAATTAGTCTTATCTCGGCATGACCTTCGGCCCGCCGCTGGACCGAGGATAAGAGTCGCGGAAAGCACCGCGTTCCCCAGATTTCGTGCGAAAAAATCACACGTACTTAAATGGCCGCAAAGCGTCAAATGGCATATAACAGCATCATCAGCCACCACTGGACTACCACTAAAACACAGTCGAGGCGTAAACATATCAGACTTTACATATTCACCACGCCATTGCCATTGGGAGGAACAAAAAAAAAACATCGCTAATTACAATTATAACATGGACGAAACAGACAGCGTCTTGGTAGACAACATCAAGTCTTTCGCCTCTGGAGGTTTCGGAGGTGTGTGCGCTGTACTAACGGGTCACCCTTTCGACCTAGTTAAGGTAAGATTGCAGACAGGTGTATACAAGTCAACAAGCGAGTGTCTCAAAGGCACTCTTGCAAAAGATGGCCCACTTGGCTTTTACCGAGGTGTCATGCCCCCACTCTTGGGAGTAACTCCAATGTTCGCCGTATCATTTTGGGGTTACGATATGGGAAAAAAACTTGTCTCTGGCTACAGTGGAACAAAGGTGGAGAACTTTTCAATTGGACAAATATCTACTGCTGGGTTTATATCTGCCATTCCCACTACTGCTGTTGCTGCCCCATTCGAAAGAGTCAAGGTGATGATGCAAGTCCAGAGCGGCGCAAAATCATCGATGGGGTCAGTAATTGCCGAGATGTACAGAACTGGAGGCCTTCGGTCCATTTTCAAAGGATCAGTAGCCACGTTGGCAAGAGATGGGCCTGGATCAGCCCTTTATTTCGCCACATATGAGTACGTGAAAGCATCGTTATCGTCGCCAGGTAAAGACTTGTCTTTAGGTGCCATTTCTATTGCTGGTGGATGTGCCGGGATGGCGATGTGGCTAGGCGTTTTTCCAATTGACACCATCAAATCGACTCAGCAGTCCTCGAATGTCAACATCTCCATTGTCAATGCCACCAAAAAAATTTATGCCAAAGGTGGCATAAAAGGATTTTTTCCCGGAGTGGGACCTGCCCTAGCAAGATCGTTCCCTGCAAACGCAGCCACGTTCGTTGGTGTGGAGTTAGCAAAGAACTTTCTCGAGAAGCTCTAGGTTGCGTGCTGGAATTGCATTCCCTTCCAATATATAGAGTATTTAAGAGTGAAAAAATACGCCTTTCACGCAGAGAGCAATCAAACACAAATTTTGAGTGTACACTGAAGTAGGGATAGATCTGATAGTTGGGCCAATGTCTGTTTATCGGAGTATGCTGTGTACAGGTTCTTTTGTATCTCGCACTACTTAGCCCAGTAATCACCCTCGAGTCGACAGTGATAAGATCGGCAATTGAAAACATCCAAAACATACATACAACAAACATGTCGTTGACTGATGATCAGGTATGATATACTTTCCGAGCATTTGCTTCTTGAATCCAGCGAGGAGGATGCCACACCTTGCTTCTTCTAGAATATTCTTACTAACTAACTAGGTGAACGCCGAGCTCCGTAAGATGAAAGCCTTCATCGAGAAGGAGGCTCAGGAAAAGGCCAAGGAAATCAAATTGAAGGCAGACGAAGAATACGAGATTGAAAAGGCCTCAATTGTGCGGTCTGAGACAGCTGCAATCGACAGCGCATATGAGCAAAAATTGAAGAAGGCGTCGTTAGCTCAGCAAATCACCAAGTCTACCATCGGAAACAAGACCCGGTTGAGGGTTTTAGCCGAAAAGGAAAAGATTTTGGACGATATCTTTGAGGATGCTGGTAAGAGTTTAAAGCAATTGACGTCTGACAAAAAGGAGTACAAGCCTATCTTGGAAGGCTTGATCGAGGAAGGATTATATGCGATTTTAGAGGACACCGTCACGCTTAGAGTGAGAGAGGCAGATGTGGATTTGGCCAAAGAGGCTGCAGAGACCGCGGCCAAGACATTTGCCGAAAAAGCCAAGTTCGATGTCTCGATCAAAATCGACGACAAGTCTTTCTTGGACTCGGCCCTGGCTGGAGGCGTGGTTGTCGTAAGCAAAAGTGGCAAGATCGAGGTGAACAACACTTTGGAGGAGAGATTAAAGTTGTTGGCGGAGGAAGCCTTGCCCGGCGTTAGATTAGAGTTATTTGGTCCATCTGCATCCAGAAAGTTCTTCGACTAAGTTGACTGGCTCCCATAGATCTGCTATCATTTCACTTCTCAGCACAATAAAAATTCATACAGAGCGAACATAAAAGATGGGACTTGCTGATGGCCACAAAGTATAAATTTTATTATTTGTCAAATATATAATATGTTGTATGCTAGTTAGCCCAAGCGTCCTGTGGGGCTGAATGAAAGGAAAGCTCAAACACATGAAAGAAACATTTGCACAAGGTTTCGCCTGAACAAGGTGGCCGCACGCGTATTTTTGCAGGCGGAAAAATAAAGATTGCGCGCCCTATTGTGATCGCCGCCTGATAACTAAAGGTTCATCAGTATTCACATTTATACAAAGTCAACTCATCTGGAGCATCTTGAAATTTGGTGATGCCACCGTGGTCTAGTCGAACACGTGCTCTTCTCAGATATAGGCCAGGTAGCTGCTTTCACTTGTTATCTGCATACACCTCCATCCGACTATTCCGCCCCGGTCCGCGAATACTTCGTCTGAACCATAAGCCGTCGGTTGGTCTGACGGAGGAAAATGAGATCAAAAGAACCGTTTTGAAAATGGTGGCTCCAATTGCACCTAATGACCTGTACGTCTCTTGTACAACGTTTGATACGGAGGGAAACGTGACTGCTGTCTCACAAAAGATACCAAAGGCTCAGTTTTTAAACGAAAACAACTTGTTTCCGCGAGATCTACGAAAAGTTGATTCGTCTTCCATTGATGTGGCGCCTACTATCATGGTGAGGTCTGAAAATGCAATCATTGTCAATTTGCTACATATCAAGGCCATCATCAAGAACGATAATATCAAAATTTTCGACACCGCCAATCCGTCAGTGGCTTCGAAATTGGGCCTTTTCATGTACGATCTAGAGCTTAAGCTCAAAACGCCCAGCTCGCTTCCCTATGAGTTCAAAGCATTGGAATGCGTCTTGATAAGTGTGCTCAGCTTCCTTGAGGCGCAACTCCAAACTCATTTGACTAGCTGTGGAAAAATTCTAGCCGAGTTGGAAGACAATATTAACCGTGAAAGCTTGCAAGAACTCTTGATCAAGCTGAAAAAGCTCTCCAGTTTTTTCCAGCGAGCTACTTTGATCAGGGATGTGCTCGAGGACCTACTAGATAACGACGAAGACTTGAATGGAATGTACCTCACGAAGGGCCTCAAATACAACCCTTCGGATACTGCTTTGGACTATTCCGAGATCGAGATGATTCTAGAAACTTACTACCAACATTGCGATGAAGTGGTGCAACAGGCCGGGTCATTGATCAGTGACATAAAAGCAACCGAAGAAATTGCCAATATTATTCTTGACGCGAATAGAAATTCGCTCATGTTGTTTGAATTGAAGGTAACAATTTACACGCTCGGTTTTACGGTAGCAACACTCATACCCGCGTTTTATGGAATGAATCTCAAAAACTACATAGAAGACTCATTCTACGGTTTCGGAGCCGTTGTCGGGTTGTCGATCGTTCAAGGTTTGTTAATTACGTTCTGGAATTTCAAGAAGTTGCATAAAGTGCAGACTTTGACTATGATGGCAAGCCCTACTGATACATTGAGAAATTCCCTGCGACTACACGCCCATGAGAAAACCTGGTTCAATAAACCATGGTTGACAAGGCTACTTTACGGAAGACGGACCAAACAGCTACATCCTACAAGGAAGGAGAGGGATGTGATATGGCGCATGATCAAGAATGATAAAAGCATGCGCTAGCTCATCATGTAAATACGAGAATAACTGACGAAAGGAAATGTGTATTGTACAATTTTGATGCAGAGGGGTTCTATAGACCGTCATGAACTCTTTTTCAATCTGATTCTTCATCCTCTTCTGAGCTTGATAAATTCACATTATCTCCACTCATAGCTTCGTATGCTGGAACAACTTCGGACTTTTCTTCAGTGGGCTCACTTGCATCTGGTGATGCTTCTTCTTCTTCAAACGTGATGTGTTTTCCTGTCAGAGTTGGGACACCAACCTTGGGTTGGCGCTCACTGGATACCGGAAGGGCATCTAGCTCACTTTCAGGAGCCAAGAGAGTACCTTCGATTGACACCATTCTACCGCTTGTGTGCACTGCCTTCACGGTAAAGGATAGCTTGCCTTCAATCTTAGCTCCAGACGCATCGGTCCAATACCCAAAGGATTTGAACTTGCTTGATGGTGCTTCGATGGATACTTCAGACTCTGTGTATTCGTCCGCCTGACTAGGAACGAATTCCCAGTCCTGTGGAATATTTCTGAACTTGATTGACGCATTGAAAGTGTCGTGGATCAACAAACCGATATGAGATGCCGTTTGCATGAATACAAATCCATCCAAGACATCACCAATTTGTGGATACCATATAAGTAGGTCAACTGTGATCCACATGAAAGAAAATGCGGATGAGTCTGTCACCTTGGCCAAGAGTACGCTCAGCGCATCCTCGATTGAATCTTTGCTCTCTAGATTGACATTAAAATAGGATAAAACAACACCACGGGATTTAGGGAAATACGACATTATCAATGGATCTAAATGTTGAGCTTTGACACCATTGATTGGGTTTTCTATGTGGCATGGTGCTAGCGAGACATACATCGTGGTTCTCACCACCCTGAAACACTCGGATTGACCCTTTTCACTCACGGCATTTGAGCTTTTATTAGGCTTTCTTCTCTTAAATTCTGGTTCGGAAAAAGACTCGTCTGCTAATCCAATCTCAACAGACATTATAAGATGTGACACAAACCTGTGATCCTGACCTGCTCGGGGGCCAAGATATCAAGATGACCTTTCAAAAAAATTCTGTGACCTGCACATAGTTCTCAATTACGCGCACCGCTCTTCGAGACACTTTTGCAGTCATTCTCAATGTGATCTGAATATACACGCCTAAAAAAGGAATTAAAACCTGCTCTTGAACCTTGAAAACTTCAGAGTAATTTGTGAACCCGGCGCATACATCCCGCTTGGGATTTGATATGTTGCAGCGTTCTCATCCGAAAGGTGCTGCTTAAAAAGCAGACTCTCCTCCTGTTTAAACGCTTCGTCTTTGCGCCTCACAGTTGCACTCTTTCTAGCCGGAAGTTTCAACGCTGCGAAGCCTTTTAAGATTTTGTTCGTCTGCGATGTTGGTGCGTCTTCCACAGGGTCGTACTCTGGAACGCCTGTAAAGCGAACTTTCTTCACAATCAAGCTTTCTTCGGCAGACGAAGTTTGTGACAGACTGGATATCAAGGAATGCCGGCTTGGATCGCTTAAGCGGCTGAAACTGTCTAATTGTATAACCACACTATTTCTTCTTGTGTTGCTTTTTGTAATTTGAGCGCGAGTGGGTTTTTGATCGCTTGCGACGGGTGCCGGAGGGGCCTTCAGCTTAGAGGGGGCAACCATTTTCTCTTCAGTTGGTGAGGTTTCTTTAATTGCCACCTTTGCTTGTCTCTTGATATTTGTGGCAGAAGGATTGTTTGGGTCAAATACGACATTACTGAGGACCTCTTTTTCCTTGCTGTATAAAGCACCTGATCTTGAAGCCTCCAACAAATGTTGCTGAAACTTTTGACTCGCAGTCTTCTTTACTTCCACTTTCAGGGGCGAGACTTCTACATTCTCGTCAACAGCATCCATTGTATGCTTGTTGTGCGATGGCGATATGGCTTGTTGCGAGGCGGGCTTTTTCGTGACCAGTCCGACTCTTCTTAAGCTGCCACTTGGCGAGCGAACTGTTTGCTCTTTCTTAGTTGGTGTTGAATTACCATTTGCTTTCAAAGCAGTAGCGGCTGCATTAAATGAGATGGGCTGCGAGCTTGAACGTCTACGGCCCATCGGTATTGGCGAAGTTTCGGCTTTCTTCTCTATTGAACTCGATGCTGAGGTGCTCGATTGAAGAGATGATGCTGATGTTTGTCTGTGTAAGTAAAAAGGAGTCTGGGGTTCGACCATTAGACGAGACGTAGATCTTGGGCCTGAGCGTTGAAAAGAATTCGTCGACTCGATCGAACCTGAAGGGGATCCAGGAGCGGCTTGTACTTGGGACGCAGCTCTAGCCACCGGTACAGCTTTATTGCTAACCGGGGGCTGTATTTTTGAGACTGTATGTTGCCGGGCTTTCTCCTTTGCTAGAAGCTGGGTCCTTAGTCTCTTTGCTTTCAACTCCTTCACCTTCTCCGCTTCAACGACATCGTTCACCTGAAGTAAATTGTCTACAGGCAAATTGTGCGAGTTTCTAAACGACAATTCAGCCACAATCCAGGTCTCACTGAATTCCTTCAATGTTTCGAGCAAATCTTCGAGGTAGGTTACACTTTGAAATATGAAGCCGACGAAGTCAAACACCATTTTCGAGCTAATTTCATGCTTCGTGTCCAATCTCAAAAATCTGGTGATCGTGGCAATTAAAACGCCATTTTTCTTGCTATCGAAGAAATTCTCATTGATGGCTTTGAGCATTTCCCGATAGCGCATACCATTGCTCACAAAGGAACAGAACTTCTGATCATGCAAGTGATCATGATTAGAGATAAAAATCTGACGACCATACTTTCGAAGTATGAAGTACAATTCGTTGATCCGCAATGCCCAAAAAAAGACCCTGTGCAAGGCATATTCACTTTGTGGGGTTTCTTTGAGCTGTTTATCTTGAGCGTTCTTGGGAGCTTGCTTGATGGCTTTATACCTGTTTATCATTGGTTTCTGTGCATTGAGCATCTTTGTTATCTCAAAAGTGATTGTGATTAGCGAGCTGATGTCAATATCGATTAAAGATGCTTCCGTAAAATCAGCCATATCGCTCATATTTGTGTCAAAAGGGAACATTAATGATGAGAATTTGAGCAAAGGACTTGCAAAGATCAAATCATAGTCTTTTTCGATATTCATGAAAGACTTTGTGAATAACGATTCGAGATCCTCCAAGAACTCGTTGTTGTTAATTTCTTTTGACGCGTTATCATAGCGCTTTTGATATCCCTCTTGGCACACTATGCACAAAGCACGGAACGCTTTCAAACTGAGGATTGAGGATGACACTGAGGGTAGTGTCTCAAGCGGTATGGTGGCCTGGTCCTTCATATCGTATGGGATGTGTGTAACAACTTGGGAGATTGTGACCACGGTTTTTTTTATTGCCTTAAAGCTCTCAAGTGCCTCCAATTTAGGAAAGAAGCCAGTCTCATTTATGGCGAATAAGTTCGAAGCGAGGTATATGAGGTAATGAACTAAGATAATGTTATTTGAGGTACCATTTTTATCAAGTATCTCGTCGATTGCCCGTATGAGCCTTTCAAGCTTGACTAGGGCGTACTTGTATTGTATGATGCGGGCATCCAAAGAATCCATAAATTTTGGCTCGAATTTCAAACTGATCGCAGGACCACCGTTAGGCCCAGCATTTTCGGTCTCTCCCATTGAGCTGGAACTATATGTATCAAATTTGGAGCTATGGTTTCTGCACGATTGAGGAGTCGAAATATTTGTCTCAGTCAACCGAGAAGTCGATGAGAAAGATAGTGAATGGCCGCGAGTGGACAAGTGCGAATTGACTGAGAATAGAAGCAAGCCTTAGATCAAGGTGTCTGATAATTTCTTTGTTGATTAGAGGGGATGATGCGTGTAATTCCTTGAACTAAGTTTTTGCTCTTGAAGGTAAGTGGAGATTCCTGTGCGGGACCGTCTTCCCTCAAAGGCGCGCGAGCTGAACATGCCAAAATATTCTCAAGGTGCGAAACAGAAACATGAAGCTATAATCTTATCCCTGTCCTCAACTACTTGTAAAAATGCCGAACGAAAAGCTTGCTTGTCTACTTCGTGGATATATATGCGTGTCGCAAGGGGGACATTGAGTGATCACTCGACTCTCGCTACACGCTCAGCTTAAAGCAATCGACAATTAATGAGCGGCCCGGCTCGGCAATCTCGCGAGATAAAGTCACGTGATTAACGCTTAGATCAGTAAACAAAGATAGTGCTTTGACAGTCCTGAAGTGTTTTAGTGTTTCCTTTTCGCACAAGAAGCTGCAAATGACTTCGAGCGACTTCAGAGTAACCGCCCTACTAACAGAGCATCTCGGTTTTGCCCCGTTGACCTTAGTGGACGAGGTCATTAACGCGGTGAACAAGATCATGTATAACTGCACAGATGCGTTGGAAAGCTTTCTCATAAAGCGCAGAGAAACACAATTAGAGAAACTACGTGCTAGATTTGGAGTGGGTACTGATGATGCCGACATTGACACCGATGGATTAATGAGAGACCATATTGCTGCGGCTGAAAGCACCGGAGAGGTATTCTCCAGGGCCGAAATTGAGCATGGCACCGCACAACTAGAGACACTTTTAGTTTCTCACGTGGACAAAAACTTCGACAAGTTCGAGCTCTATACTCTAAGAAACATCCTCACCATGCCCAAGGATCTCGTAGAAGACGGTTGGGTTAGACTCAAGCACCATGAGCACCTTGACAATATAGGCTTTGAAACTGGCTCTGAGGAGTCAAGCGCTCGACTAAAATCACTTATCAAAAACATACGCTTGGAGCTTCAGTTTCGAAAGCTCTTGCAGGCACAATTAAACAAGGCAAAGAACTTGGTGAAACTCTTGAGAAGCTATAAGAAAAGCGTCGATGCGCTTACTCTGAGACATCTGGATTCCGAGCTCTCTGAGGATACTGTCAGGATTTTGAGAACTCAGTTCACGCCGTTGAATGAAAACATATATTTTCTTTTGGGTCAGCTGAAGGATCTCATGGAGCAAACACTACGGCTTAGTCGGCTTTTAGTTGCGGATAATGTATCGAGCGAAGAATATCGCCCCACTAACCGAGAGGACTATCTCCGACACAAGACATCAAAGCTTCTCGAAAACATTCAGAGATCTGCCCTAGATATGCGCCCGTGAGTGGCATGAAGCCATTTTGCATAACTCCCAAATAAGTTTTGGGGATCACTAAATCAAAATACCCCTCTTTAAATGTTTCTTCAGAACTTTAATACTCATGAAGGAAGCATCATCTAATGATTCACGATGATTTGAATTATTATAGTCAGAACAGATGTGAAAGTTCTTGACTCTTATCGCTGGATTTACGTGTCGAGAAGCATTATCTTGAAGCAGTGTTAAGAAATCTATAGTAGTTTTGCAAATTTTTATAGAAAATTTGCATATTCGGGATTTTTTGTGGTATCAATCATTAGCCTATCAATGATATTGGTGTTCATTGTGTCTTCTCAAGCGGTTAGGTTTTCAAAAAATGTTTCGTGATCTACTAAATGAATTCAAAAGCTGTTTTAGTTCTTGAACTCAGTCTCTGTTAGGAGCATCCTTGAGTTCACCAAAGTTTGTATATGCATCGATGATATATCTTTTGGTTGCGGAATGTACCACAAACTGAGGTAATACAACCAATAGAGTAGTGTTTTTGTCGTTCACTACGTACTGAACTAAACGGGACAATATTTCATTGCACGATTGAAAAATGTAGTAAGTTAGTGAGAACACAATCATAGTGGAATTTTGGCGCGAATTATGCAAATCGCTAACATTGTCTCTAAAATGCTTCATATGAATTTTGGCGCGCGCGCTCTTAGAGAACCAATTAGAGAGCATCAAAATCCAGTTCACTGGGTTAAGATTTCAATTCTCAAGTTCAATATGGCTGCTACATTGAGACCTGATCCTGAATTTCAAAGATTTAACATTGCCAAGGAGAAGCTTGGTCATTACTTCCGCTTCACAACCAGATCTGCATTGTTCAATGTCGTCTTCGCTGGTATAATCCCTGTTGGCTTAACCCTTATGGCTTACAATCAGGAAGGTCAGTATCCTTTCGCGAGAGTGTTCAGAAAGGATGTGGTTTTAGATACAGAATATGTTCCCAGAAAGAAGGACTTGTGAGGCGATGAGTCGGGTTGAAGGGGAGTTTTTCTCGCAGCTGATAGATCTTGTCTGGGCGAAACACACTCATATGGCAAATACTTCATAAAGGAATACAATGTGTTTTGGCTAAAGCTGTAGCTTCGTTTATGCTTGCAATTTGCTACATTTTTGGTGAGTGTTAGCTTCAAGCTCAAAAAGAAGGTTATATTATTCGTGGAGCAAAGTAAGATCATGAAAGGGATTTGGCCTGAGCAAAATTAAAGTTCTAGTCATCCCAGTGCTCTGCGCTTTTTTCTTCACGCATAGGTGCCATTGAGTGTATCATCCTCGGTAAGATTCTGGCTCTCCCTATCTCCTGGCAGCAGGGGATTCTTGAGTTGTACCTGAAAAGACCCGAGACGTGATGCCATGTCCTTAGGGACCTCTTCACTGTGACTTGTGACAGTCCATGTATTTAAAGCAGGGGGCTTTTTGTAATTTGTGTGCGTCTGGAAGCACATTGATAGCTTTGGGGCGGACCTTCTTCGGCTTATAAATGGGTTTTGTTCGCCAAGCCGTTTCAGTACTCGATTGCTCTCATGCTCAAATGTGTACTTTTTATCTCTCATGTGAAACTCATTCAAACATTTTTCGAGAGAGAGCTTCGGACGAAACACGGTTTTGGACCCAGGGCCAAACGATTTAGCCTTCCGTAACTTTCTAGGACTTGCTTTCACCAGCTTTGGTACTAGATTGCCATCACTTCCGGTGTGAGGCATACTTTGAGGTGAATCGCTCTTGAATCTATTCGGTTTGGAGCTTTGATCAATCGTTTCGATAGAATTGATTTTATCATGATTCCTTGGGCCTTCTGCTCGTAACCAGTGGTCGAGCTCTTCGATGTTGAGATCTGGGTTTTCCGTCGAGAGCATATTGATGTTTGATATTTCATCTCTCTCGGCGGACAAGTTGCAAAACTGTGGAGCTAACTCGACGTTGGATATATTTGAACCGAATGAATTGCCTAAGCTCGAGATTCCTAACCCGTGGTCATAACTTTCGTCGTTATTGACTTGATTAATGAGATAATCATTTTGACTTTCTTGAAAACCAGAAGTACTCTGGATGCCATCATCCGGTGTAAAGTAAGGTGGAAAAGGCTCAGTGAATGAAAGATGCGCTGCTGTGATCAGACTTCTCGTCACACCGATGAGATCTTCGGGAGACCATAATTGCTCGTGAATGTTCGGATTTGGAGCCACGGCGGACTGGGGCGTATAATTGTAAGGAGGATTGTGCGAATGAAGTGGGGGTCCGAAAGGAGAAATGAATGATGGGTCTGGTGCTGGCGCTGGAGTTTGCGGATATACCGAGGTTGCCTTCGCACCCACGGGCTCTCGAGTAGTAAGTTCGGGGGTATACCTATGATCTAGTCTTGAGTTTCTTGCTTGAGTCTCAGGGTATCCTGGCTCGAAGCTGGTGTTTGCCGAAGTGGTGCCTTGGTCTGGGAAAAATAACGCTTCGTACATGTGAAAAGCACAAATTTGCAGCAAAGCCTTCAGTTTTTGATGTGTATTAGTCAAGCGAATGGCACGAGGTGGACTCCTCTGTTGGTGAACTTTTTCCTATATGGTGCTAGCTGCTTATTGCTTTTCTCTGCTTGCCTCTGTATTTGTATCAGGAAAATTTTGGGTTTCGGAAGAAAATAGAAAGAGTAATTAGATTGCAAGTAATATGTTCACACTCGGTCTTCAGATAACAATATGGCATAAGTCGGAGCGTATGACCGCGTTCGATTGACTTCAAAAATCAGGTTGATGTTTCTTAATTCTAGAAGAAAGACGTACAAGTTTTTACTTCGATATTATCAGTCAACGAGAATTCCGAGACAAAACTGTGACAGTTGATAAAAGTAGCCTATTCCTGCGGCTTGAACTGTGGGGTGCTCGATTAGGAACAAAGCCAGACGGAGAATACCGCACCAGTGCACTTTTTCAGCGAGTAAAATCTCAAAAGGGAAAACCCAGCACGGAATTGAAAGAAAGACAAGAAAAACTAATTAGCTTCACACACGAAACTGCTTATGATAAAACTTAAAGACATCAAACTTGATCCAAAGTAGTGCAGCTTTATTGGATCTTGAAGCAGAATTGTTTTGATTTTGATTTTTTACGCCCGAACTCTAGGTTCTACGAAGTAGAATAAAGCAAAAGTGTGCGAAATTTCAGGAGTGTTTAATTGCTTTCTTAAGGCATTCTTGGTGATACATAAGTTAACATGAACGTCCTATATGAGGATGAGACTTCTTAAAAAAGCTGTAGTTTAAGATCGTTCCAATTTTTTGCATAAACCTATACGAGATGCATCAATTTGATATCTTTGACGGGGACAAAACCGCTGCTTCCATGGAAGTCATCTGGGCTTGGATCTGCAGATCCACGCGGTCAGTCTTCAAAACACAAACCTATCAACGTAATATATGCTTATGGAAACCTAAATCAAATCTAGTCTAGGTATATCTAAGCTACAAATTCCCCAAACTAGGTCAACTGATCTTTATACTATATGTCTAGATAATTCAATTGAAAGGAAACAAAACAAACCAAACTGGTGCTAGGGCTCTCGCGCAATTGCGAGAGTTGGGGCATAACTTAATCCCCCGGTGAGCCGCCGCAAAAAATAAACAATGAAATAAATAAAACTGGTAAGCCCTCCAAACCAGGCTGCACAAATAAACCGTGATGATAGAAATAAAGGAAAGAGAAGGAATCCGCTTGCACTAGTGTCCCGTAGAGGACGGAAATCTTCGAGGATCTAGAGATACTTTTTGAAGTGCTTATCGTCCAACCAGCCGGCTTTCTCGAAGGCGGCGAAAAGTCTGCTGGCCTTATTCACGTCGATTCTACAAGCCTTTTGCGCATCTGTTCTTCTGAAAGGCATGTCATTGCGGGCACGATTGACTTTCTCATGGAAAAAACGCCTTTTGGAGTCGAGGTATACATTACAGCGCAATCTCAATGTAGAAGCAAGCACTGCCTCTGCGGGGTGCAATTGACCCAAATTTGGATCATTGCGCAAATCCATGGGCTGTCCTTTCCATTCTATTTTGAGCGCACGAGTGTTGCCCTGGGGGATTGTGTTATACGGATCAGGAGAGTAGTCAGGTATAGACTCGTCGATTAATGCGGCTTGTTGAGCAGCCAAGGGCGAGCCCGCATAAGAAGATTCCTTTCTTACTTTCCGCTTCTTTTGGGGTGGCAGAGAGGCTTCATCAGCATTGACACTTTCCGCAGAATCTCCAATTGCCTGATTCTGGCTCTGCCTTGCCACGTTCCGCGTTCTCACTCTGTCCACATTGTCTGAGTCCGAGTCCGAGTTCGTGGGCTGTGCTTCTCTCTTCTTTCTCTCTGGCCTTTTCTCAGGCAGCCGCATCACGTGCAGGTACAATACTCGTGGCGCCTCGAATGAGTACTGGCTCAAAAAGTCTAATTGTTTCTCTTTGTACAGAGAATTTAAATCGGCCCAAGGATTGACTGTCAATGAGTAACTTTTGAAGTTCTCCACCTTGAAAGGATGTGTACTGGGAAGGAAGTGTTCAATGTCAGGCAGAGCATCAATATCGTCATTGGCATCATGCGACAAGCTCGCTCTGTGATAAGGAGACAATGGGGGCGATAAGATATCGTGCGTAGAACTCAATGCCGAGGCTGGCGAATTTAATGTCTCCAGTCTACTTTTGGAGCTCGATCCCGAGTGTTTATCTTCTTGACCATTGACAGGTGTAAGGCAGCCATCCCGCTGCCCGAAAGTTCTTGAGATGGGCTGATACAACAATGTCATGCTGATAGAGAATTGAGTAGGTGTGTGAATGTGAGTGAATGATATATGTTGAGAAAAGTTGAGTCAGAATTAGTGAGAGTAGGAAAAAGATAACAGACCAAAAGTGGCCATTGGAATACATATATAAATATGAGGGAAAAAAAGAAAAAAAAATGCAAAGTGTTGCATACTTCTTAACGTAGGGTAATAAATTTCTTTTTTTAATCCTGCACACTCGTCAGCCGTTTTCTTAAAGGCCAGACCAAAATCATAACAGATAAGGAGAATGCACGGACAGACACAAGCTCTTCATGAAGACACATACATGCTCCATAACGAAAAAGATTTTATAACCAGACCACAAAACTAATTGACACGAGTCAAACAACAAGCGAGCAGATTTAGTCCCGCATCTCATCAGGAGCACATCACAGCCTGTGACCTTTGCAGAGGCCAAACGCCAATGCGCGCGCGATGACGATTGTGCAGTGTACTCCATACTTATGATCTCGGGCGTTTCCAAGCATGTATTTGAATTTGCTTGGTTAATCGACAAACAAAGATAGCTAGACGCACGCCAAAACACACACCATATCGATTGACCTGAATTTTTTGGCAAAACTGAAAGATTTGACGGACAATGGAGGCTCGCTTTGGAAGACAGAGAACAATAGGCTCCACGTCCCCTAGGCAGTGTGCAGAACGTCCTGCTTCTCGAAAAGTCGTCACGCAGATAAAGAGTCGCGGTCATTTCTTTTCCCGCCAAAGTTTCATCACGCCCTATCGTGACCCACGTCGCTTGCAGACCCGCTCAGTCACGTGCGAGCGTTAAAGAGTCGCTGTGTTTATCCGAATTTGCCATCGTGCTATCTCCGGTGACTTGGCGTGACTGCCGCGTTCTTGGAAAGGTCGTGTACGGCTTGGATTAGTGATTGATATCATGAAATGTCAATAACCCATACTTGCTTAATAAAGCCAAGTCGAACGAATTTCGAAAAAAGCGGGCATGTTTGATTGATCTGTGCCGACTACAATTTCTGCAGGTCATTAAGAGGCAAGCTTTTATCAGAGTCAGGCGTATTCTGGCTGTGCGTGATATGCTGAATAGTAATTATGTATAACCTGGCATTGTTAAACTTCATCTCACATCACATCTGCTGTCTTCGTATTATCTTGCATGTTGCAGTTTATTTTACCCATGGCAAGAGGGGAGTTTTTGAATAAGTGTAGCGACCAGATTAAAAAACGAGCCCCAGGCATAGTCACACGATCATCATCACGTGATGCGTAGGGGCATCTCAAGATCAGTTCGCGCGCTTCTTCTGACAGCTCTACATGTCATCTCTTGCCAGCGCCTTACGGACTTATAGAACGCAAATATCCCTGACAATGGTCAAGTATGCAAACAAGCTTTGCCTTGCTCCCATGGTGCGGAGTGGAGAATTGCCCATGAGGCTCATGGCCCTCAAATACGGGGCAGACCTCGTTTGGTCTCCCGAGATCATCGACAAGAAGATCATGTCTTGTACTCGAATCGAAAATAAAGAGCTCGAGACTATAGATTTCTTCGAGAGAGGTAAGAACAATCTCAAGAACTCGCTCATCTTCCGTACGAGGAGGAGCATCGAGAGCGGGAAATTAATTTTCCAGCTTGGCTCGGCAAGCCCTGACCTAGCTGTGGCTGGAGCAGCGAAAGTTATTGAGGATGTGGACGGCATAGATTTGAACTGTGGCTGCCCTAAACCCTTTTCTACACACGCGGGCATGGGATCAGCTTTGCTCTCTACCCCAGACCTATTGGTACAAATTTTACGGGCATTGGTTGAGAAAATAGGTATCCCGCACGGAAAACCCATAAGTGCGAAGATCAGACTACTAGATCTGTCGGATCCACAGCCCACCTTGAAGTTGGTCGAGAGAATCTGTGGAACCGGCATTGCGAACTTGACGGTTCATTGCAGAACGCGAGAAATGAGGAACCGGGACACGCCCATCAGGAAGTTTGTGAACGATATCTATAATGTTACAGAAAAGCATGGCGTGTCATTGGTGATAAATGGAGCTTTCAGATGTAAGAAAGAGTTCCAGGAATTTCAAAGACTGATAGACAACCATGAAATCGGGGGCATGATCGCTGAAGCAGCCGAGTCTAACCCAACCGTCTTCAGTGACTGCCCATTGCCATGGAGGGAGGTTGTTCCCGAGTTTATAAAGTTTTGCATTTCATCTGAAAACCACCCCAGCAACTCAAAGTACATCTTGCTAAACCAACTACCGGGAAAGTCCAAAATCTACCAATCCTTCTGCAGAATCAAGAAAAACGACGAGTTCTTGAAGCTTGCCAACACAATAGACGACGAGGGAAACAAAATTTTTATCCGTGTGATGCAAAAAGACAGGCAGTACACTGCAGAAGAGCTCCAATTCAATCAACAAGAACCCAAGACTTTGAAAAGAACCATTGAAGACGCCGAAACGAGCTCGCAGAACAAGAAACAACACACAGTCTGCGTGTGAACAAAGAACGCGATTACGAAATCCATGTGATTAACCATCAAAATGTATTTTTAGACCCTTTGACAGGTTTAGTAGACTCTATATATACAGTTGGGATACAAAAACACAGAAAGGCACCCAGAACCAGCCATGCAATTAGGAAAGGAAACGTTTCAAGCCGCACCAAGCACCCGCTCCGGCGGTCATGATGGCAGTTGAGTAGGCCATTGGCTTAACGCCCGCAGAGCTTCTGAAAAAGGCACCAGTCAAGGCACCAGCGGCAAGCGAGTTTATGTCATCGTGCTTGCCTCTAAAGTTGTCGATTGTGGAGTCGAAGATATTGTAGATCAATGCGAGAACACCGCACGAGTTTCCCATGAAAGGTCCCCTCTTGGTGATGTGGTTCAATACTGTGTTGAGCTTCAACTTGGCCGTGGAGTTAGCAGGCAAGTTGCTCAAGCCCTCTTGCATTCCATAGGCGCCTCCAACACCCAATCCGAGCAAGTACAAGGAGCCGGTACCGTAGCACAAGTTGTCTCTCCAGTTTCTGGCAGCAATTATACTGGATCCATTCTCCAAATCCGTCAACTGGTCGTCTTCCAAGTCCAAATACTCGATGCCCTTATCTAAGCCGGCCAACGGATGCAACTTACTGGAGTCCAACACGCCTGGCGCCAGTATGATGGTGGAGACATCCGAGACCTGTGTGGGATCAAACCCCAAACTCTGGTCGACAGATCCCTTTGTCTGGCTCTTCGAGTTTCCTCCAAACAACCACGACATTTTTATGTTTTTCTTTCAAATTGTGCGGAGGTATAAATGCTACTTCGCTAACACTAACGTTTTTTTTCACCTAATTTTTTCCCAGGCTCAGTCCGGGTCGCGCATTGCACTTTAAGCCGGAGGCAAAGCAAAGTGACCTAGTACTCGTGCGAGACATGAGCGACTTATGAAGGTACCACCTTTTGAATAAAAGAACCCCAAGATATATATGCGTCCAGCGAAGAGCTTGTCATCTTTTCCCTCAATTATTAATTTCTTAAATCTTATTATTATCACATTTTTCTGGGGCTCGGGTTACCCGATTGCACCTGCACCTCTGCGACAACGAAGGTAAGACAGGTTAGCCGCAATTAATGAAGCCTGAAACTTGCGCTGTGAAAGTCGTATGTTTTACAAACAGCTGGTCAAAAACGCAAGTTTCAGTGGGAGAAAATTCATACTTAAAACATTTTTTGTTGAGTTTATGACTTTGATTTTGAGCAAAAATTTTCAAAGACGACCAGTTCTTATGATCGCAATCACATTGCGGTGAAGACTGCTCGAGGGATTCAGTTACACCGAACGAAATAAGCAGTCACTCGATCAAGTCTATGATCGATTTTTGGCTGCTGTTCGTATCAGAGAGTCAAGATTTGGTATTGTGTTTTTGCATAATCTGCAATAAGGAGGCCTCCACCTACATATGCGGGACTAATTGATTTCGCCTCTCGAGGCCGAAATTGAGACTTTTTGTAAATACTCTTCCGAGCCAGTCTCCAGCCTGTTGATGAAATATCATTAAGACTAATTTCCAGTGACGCAAGAGCTTGTTGAGGCTGCCGAGATGCCCATCGAATACAACGATTTCCTCTTGTACTTGTGTGAGGTACCTCTCGAACACAGATTCGTCCAGCTTATAATACCTACAACTCGACTTGTAACTTGCGGTCAGGCTGGAGAAGAACAACTTAGATTTTGAGCAAACACTCACATTCAGGTGCATCATATCTAGCCCCGCAACGTAAAAGCAGTGGATATCGCACATCTCGCAATCGGAAACATGTAGGATCAGCCTGAAGTCTCAGACTACTAATACAGGAATACCATACGGACACTACATCTCAAACTCCGAGGGAACAAATGCCGCCATTCTATGAAACTTTTTATTTAGTGAAGGCCGCAATATTGAAGCCGACCATGTAGTCGTTTTGTGTAGTTTTTGATCACGTCTGGCTGAAAATAAGTCAGTTCGCTTGAGTTTCGAGGCCATAGTATATGAGCCAAACAGTTGATATTCTACAATGGCCAGTACTAGCATTTTTCGGATACTGTAAAGTCTGTAGATTCAGATGTATTATGTCTCGTTTCCCTTTTCTAGTCAGGCCATCACTCTCCATATGCCTTCAGCGGAACCTCAGCTTCGAGTAAAGAACTGCCGTCAACCGTCTCTTTATAATCAACTGATACTTTGTAGTCTTCCAAGTCTCTGGCGTCACTCAGGTGGGCAAATGGCATTTCCTTCGCAATACGTACTGACATCCAAGGTTTTGCGACAGGTGTGTTGGCGAAGATCAAGTCCATTTCTTCCAAAGTCCGACCTTTGGTTTCAGGGTACAAGAAATAAACAACAGGGATCATGAGGAAATTGATACCCGCGAAGATGAGATACGTGTGGTGAGCAATATTGTTGAAGCACACTGGGGTAATCATGACTACCATGAAGTTAAAGCTCCAGTTGCATGCAGTGGAAACAGCCGTGGTGGGTGCCCTGACCTCTAATGATGAAATCTCAGGAGGGTATAACCAAGTGAGCGATAGATAGGAAACACCAAAAAAAGTGTTGAACACAAACAAGAGGACTGCTGCACCATATGAGCCACCGCTATGGCCTTGCTTTGCCATTTCCATAGAAACATATAGGAACAACATAGTCAAGAACTGACCCACGGCACCGAATATGAAAAGGGGTCTTCTTCCAATTTTGTCGATTATGAATATCGGAATAAGCGAAGCTAGGAAGTATTCTGTTCCGTTGCATGCCGCGACGATCCGAGCGTTGAAAGGACTCAAGCCAATGTAAGATTCGAAGATTGTGCCAGCATAGTAAGTGATTAGATTAATGCCGCAAATCTGCTGCATGATCTGAGACCACCCAGCCAAGTTGACTCTATGAAAGTGCCTGAGCTTGCCCTGTTTCAACATCAACCATGCACTATTACTTCTCTTCTGCTCCATGTTAAGACTCACCTTGATTTCCTCCATCTGCTGGGTCACAATGGGATGATCACGGGGCATATCGTAGAGAGCAGCAAACACTGTTCTAGCCTCCTCATCCCTTGCCTTTGCCATGAGCCACCTGGGAGACTCCGGAAGTTTGAAAATGATGAAAACAATGAAAACGGGAAACACACACTGAAACGCAATGGGGAATCTGAAAGATACATCGCCATATTTCTCGGTGAAGTAAAACGCAAAGTCAACCCAGTAGGATATGCACACGCCGAAAGTTATCAAACAACCCTGTATGCAAAGTGTTTTACCTCTATTCAGAGCCTTGGAACATTCCGCCGCATACAATGGCACGGTGGAGGTGAGAAACCCGTTACCAACACCGGAAATAACACGGGATATAGCCAAAAAAGGAACATTTGTTGAACCAGCCTGAAGAGCCCCGCCAATAATCATAATGAAACAGCCGATGAAAATCACTTTCAAACGGCCGAGGGCGTCACCGAAGTAAATAGTGGATAATGCGCCCACCAAGCACCCAACCTCATATATGGCAATGACGAGCCCCTGCAAAGTAGCTGCATCACCGTGAATGCTTGTGTCTATCTGGGTGTATGTTTCATTAAATGGTTTAAGAGTGAGAAGAGAACCCATCACCCCTTGGTCGTAGCCAAAAAGAAGGAAGCCCACCCCGCAGACCACAGTGATGAGTTGACTAAGTTTTGTGCCTTTTGTCTTCAAAAATGTCGGAACTGACAGGTCATCATATGATCTCTTTGAAGAGTCACTTGTTGTTGTAGAGAGCACCATGTTCTTAATATTAGATCGTGATGCAACAAAAAAATGTCTGATCTTGTATTAAATTGCAGTGCCTTTTCAAGTTAAATAAGTATCTGCTACAGCGTGCTCCCATATTGATATAAGATCCAAAAAGCGGTTCGGCCTTCGGCAAAACAATGCCGTCTTCCCCACACAATCTGCCCCGGATTTGTTTCGTAGTTATGAACCATGTCAGACCCCATATACTGCTGTCTACATGCATTTAAAACTGCATTTGCGCTTGGGTTTGCGGTGACTGCGCCAGTTTTAAGAATAATGGCAAAACAATACATGGCAGCAGTGTATGCACGTGACAACAAGAAGCTAGCATCACATTTGACAAAAGGATAGCAGTCAATTTCATGTGGCGGTTTCTTAGGTTTTGAGGGCCCTGCTTTCTATTGCCAAAATATAAAAAATCAAAATTTTCAAAAACTAGTAAGCTTTTCAGAACCAGCAGACGAAGCAGCTCTTTGTATGCACATTAGCGCTTCACGTAATGTTAGAAAGGGAGTGTCTATATTTGGACGCGCAAAAATTTCTCAATGTATTTCACAAAAATTTGAATTGAGACAAGAGAAGAGAATGATAGAATCATGTGACCGTCAAGATTCCAAAATAAGATCCTGAGCACCATTGTAAAGCTCTCTGGGATTTAGGTACTTTGGACAGGGACCTGAGCCTCGATTCTCTCGAAGAATTCCATTAAAAGCCTTCACAGAAATCGACCAGGTAATTCGAAGAGGGAAAGTTTCTCGAATTAGCCCCGCAAATTGATTAGCATCTTTGAAAGTTCAGAGATCCTGAAAAGCGAGCAAAGATGGCGAATAGCCGAGCTACCCCACCTTTGGTGAACTATGCAGCTGGAAGCGGGTATTTTTTTTTGAATGTATCTCACGAGTGCCGGTCCCCGCACACCTAGACTTGCCTGCACATTTGTTGACGTCTAATAGCATCCTGTGCAGATGCAGGGTCTCCGGAAACAGAGAGTGTGGGGGCATCATAATACAGCACTGCTTATTAAAAGCGTACATCAGGAACTTATTCAAAATAGGTTTCTCAACAAGAAGCTTGTCTTCTGACTTAAAGATCGACAGAGTGGAGGCTTTGATGTCAGGTATAGCCACAGGTGTGCTGACCTCTGGAACAGTGGGTCAGATACATCCGACCCACCCTCAGAGGGTGAAGAAAACTACCAGATGAAATGTCCTGATCAAGAGTTCTTCGTAAGAGAAAACAAGACAAGCCTATTCTATGCCTTGATAAGGGAAGCTTGAGAAGGCTACTTTCAATAAAGAGGATTATATAAGATTGACACCTTTTCCTTGCAGGAAAATGATCGTCCATGAGATTGCATGCTTCGCCTTTTATGCAGTTACGAGTTCTCTTGACTAATCAGAACTGTTACAGGGTGGTGGAGAGTATGAGTGAGTTATACCATGTACAGAATATATCATATACCCCGATTAGTAGGTGAAATATCACATGCCACCCTCACATGGTTCAGTTCATAGCATTCAGTCAATATGTCAAGATATAGTATTGCGTTGGCAAATAGTACAGCGTGACTATCTTCAGCTCCGCATATTGCCTCAAGAAATCCACCTTGTGTCTGATATACCTTGCCATTTTCAATAGTTGGTTCTTCTCAGTAGAGTCAATCGCTGGTTTATCTTCACAAAGGATAACCACAGTTTTTGTATAGTTTTCATTGAGTAGATTCGACAATCCCAAGGTCTTGGCACTAGTTTCACAAAGGGCTTCTTTTCAGCATTTGTAGCAGCAGAGAGTGCTGAAGTCGCACTTTCGCCAAAAAACCCACCAATCAGGGTACAGTCGTCTTTGGGTGACTGCTGCAGGCAAAATTTGGTGACGTCACCACTGAAAATCAAACAGCCGGAACAGATCACTGCGTAGATATTCCGGCAAACAATTCAGTCTTGACTTGGTGTTCAAATTAATTATCTTTTCTGCTAAGTAGTACTGCCGTATTAGTATGATATTTTTAAACCGCACTTTTAGGATTCGTTACACTTAGCTCACTTGATATGGCAGACTGTATCGTCTTCTGATCCTCAAGGAAAGTGAAAAATTGAAGGAATCTCGAGTGCAAGGGCTTGATATGAGAAAGATTTTCGGAAGTATGCAGCAATTCTCGCATTTCTCTGCATATGTTTTTTCAACGTGTTGATGATAAGGCTGAATCACATATATCATGACTAGGTGAGTAGTTGAAGCATCAAGTAAAACGAGGTATGTCATGAATTTATTGATCAAAAGAAAAAAAAAACATCATTGTTTTCGCGTCGCTACAAAATGCGATCTCTAGTTGCGAAGTCATCCTACCTTCGCTTCAACACAGACTTTTCCCCTTCCTCTTTATTCTATGAAGTGGCTGATACTCCATCGCACACTACCGTACTTGCTCGACATTTATCACTCAAAGACAAAGATTCACAGCTGTTTCATAATGTATTGCTTGTGTTGGGCAGGACTGCTTGCCACAGTCTACTCACTAAGCAAGAAATCGAAACTCAGTTCAGTTTCCATTAGCCATACTTGAATGTGGAATTTCAGTTGCCCCTATGCGAAACACTACTTGAAACTTGAATTAGAGTTAAGCTTTAAAACGGCCACTTGCTTGAGCCTCCTTTTACCTCTGGAAAACAGAGGCAAGGTACAGCTGCTAGACAAATTGTGCGGCTTTCTCGGACATCTATAGAGGTTAAGCAAGAGGTATTTGATTTCGTGAAATCGTGACTTTGACTGAACATAGATTGCACACTACAAACAACCAATAAAAAATAACACATACTCACCACCCCGACAGTTCCCAAATTACATTTTTTTTCTTCCTCATTTGTTGAAAATGTGGCTAGGACGAAAGCACCATGGTGGCACGGAAAAAAAACTGTTACGTCAGGGCCCATGCAGAGTCCGCTGGTCGCGGCACGCGATACTTTTGGGCCAACTTTTACAATGTTGGGGCCAAAGTTTGAGACTGTCCATATCCGCGCGCGCGTACAGGCGCATCGGCAGCAGCGTGTGGCCCGTTTAATATAAGACTTGTAGACAGCTCTCTGTTCTCTTCCCGTGACTGATTTGCCCGATAAGAATTCCACAGCTCAATTGACATTTGAAATCTCGAGCAGACATTCTTTGAAAACTCCGAAGAGATCTGATAACAACAACAACAACAACAACATCCTGCGGATCCTTTGGTATTTCTCTGGTCGTCAATTCTGATTTACATCTACCATATCGTTACAGTATGTATTATTTTTAACACCGATGATGAGCACATTCCACAGCGATTCCAAAGCAATTGCCACCAGACTGACTTGTACATGCTGTGAAGCCCCTGAGATACATCGTAAGCATCCAAAGCCCTGAATTGATTTCACTACTTTTTGTCTACTGCCGAGCTTGACTTCACCTGCCCTTGCTTCACTTAGTCTTCCGTCCAAAGTACCATAAAAGGTTTTCAAATATATGTTGGATGCCACGCACAACGCAAACAGCTTTTAAATGTTTATTGAGGAGAAAGATCGATAACGTGAACACAAAAATCAGATCCCTTGCATTTTCACTGCTTTCTCTCGCCCCTTCCCTCCATGTCCGTCGCCCTTTTGTTGGGGCCGCCTCTAGCCCTCGGAATTGCGCGTCTCACCCCCGGTGAATCCCCATAAGAAAAATTCAAATATACCAGGCATCAGCCAGATCTGAGTTCAGTTTGGAATTGTTTGAAACCACCAGAATTATCGTTTTCGACCTTCGCTGCCCCACAAAATCTCATCCGAAGTTGCTACTCTAGAGTCGTATGCGTGCTCTGAGAGCAATCTTCCGAAACTTTCATACTAACTCGCGCAGAATCTTGAAACGTGCTATCTTCCTACGACCTCGTTTCTTCCCACAAAGTGCTCGTTCCAGACTCGCTAGTGGATATCCTCAGTACTTCAAGAGACTGTATTTTGCGACTTCTCCTCGAAACGCCGCTGCTTCCATTCCGCGAGCTCATAGAAACATTTCCACCATGTCCGAGGAGAACTATTCCGAGCTCCATAAAGGCGTCAATGACCATTTCAAAGGCTTGAACTCGGTCGAAGTCGCCGAGCCTTCTGCCGTCACCGACTTCGTTAGAAAAAGCGGAGGCCACACCGTCGTTTCCAGAATTTTGATTGCCAACAACGGTATCGCTGCCGTGAAGGAGATCAGATCCGTGAGAAAATGGGCCTATGAGACGTTTGGCGACGAAAGAGCCATCCAGTTTACCGTCATGGCTACACCCGAAGATATGGCTGCAAACGCTGAGTACATTCGCATGGCTGATCAGTGTGTCGAGGTGCCAGGCGGAACCAACAACAACAACTACGCCAATGTTGAGTTGATTGTCGAGATTGCTGAAAGAACCGATGTGCATGCGGTCTGGGCCGGTTGGGGTCATGCTTCCGAGAACCCGATCTTGCCCGAGATGTTGGCCAGTTCGCCCAAAAGAATCATCTTTATTGGTCCGCCAGGCTCAGCCATGAGATCCTTGGGTGATAAGATCTCCTCGACGATTGTTGCGCAACACGCGGCGGTGCCTTGTATTCCATGGTCAGGTACAGGTGTTGATGAGGTCGAGCTTGATAAGGAGACCAACTTGGTCTCTGTTTCCGAAGAGGTGTATGCTAAGGGATGCTGCACTGGACCAGAGGATGGATTGGAGAAAGCCAAGAAAATCGGTTTCCCGGTCATGATCAAGGCTTCCGAAGGTGGTGGTGGTAAAGGTATCAGAAAGGTCGACAATGAGAAGGACTTTGCTACTTTGTACAACCAGGCCGCCAACGAGATCCCCGGCTCCCCTATCTTCATCATGAAGTTAGCCGGCGACGCCAGACACTTGGAGGTGCAATTGTTGGCTGATCAATACGGAACCAACATTTCTTTGTTTGGAAGAGATTGCTCAGTCCAGAGAAGGCATCAGAAGATTATTGAAGAGGCCCCTGTGACTATCGCCAACAAGGATACTTTCCACGCCATGGAGATGGCCGCGGTTAGATTGGGTAAGTTGGTCGGTTACGTGTCTGCTGGAACCGTCGAGTACTTGTACTCGCACTCCGAGGACAAATTCTACTTTTTGGAATTGAACCCTAGATTGCAGGTGGAGCACCCTACCACTGAGATGGTCACCGGTGTGAACTTGCCAGCCGCTCAGTTGCAGATTGCCATGGGTATTCCAATGCACAGAATCAGAGACATCAGATCTATGTACGGTGTTGACCCCCACACTTCCACCCAAATTGATTTTGAGTTTAAGGAAGAGCGCTCTTTGTCATCGCAACGTCGCCCAACTCCTAAGGGTCACTGTACCGCTTGTCGTATTACCTCTGAGGACCCAGGTGAAGGTTTCAAGCCTTCTGGTGGTAACTTGCACGAGTTGAATTTCAGATCGTCTTCGAATGTTTGGGGTTATTTCTCTGTGAGTAACCAATCCTCCATTCACTCTTTCTCCGACTCGCAATTTGGTCACATTTTTGCTTTCGGTGAGAACCGTCAAGCTTCAAGAAAGCACATGGTTGTGGCTTTGAAGGAATTGTCCATCAGAGGTGACTTCAGAACCACTGTCGAGTACTTGATCAAGTTGTTGGAAACCCCCGACTTTGAGGATAACACCATCACTACAGGCTGGTTGGATGAGTTGATTTCCAAGAAATTGACTGCCGAAAGACCTGACCCAATTCTTGCCGTTTTGTGTGGTGCTGCTACCAAGGCTCACATATTGTCAGTTGAAGACAAGGCTGAATACATTTCCTCGTTGGAGAGAGGTCAGGTTCCAAACAAGTCTTTGTTGAGAACTTTGTACCCTATCGAGTTCATCTACGAAGGGCAGAAATACAAGTTCACAGCCACAAAGTCTTCTACGGAGACTTACACTTTGTTCTTGAACGGAACCAGAGCTGTTGTTGGCATTCGCTCTTTGTCTGATGGTGGTCTTTTGTGCTCCATTGATGGAAAGTCTCACGCCATCTACTGGAAGGAGGAGCCTTCTGCCACTAGAATGTCTGTCGACGGCAAGACTTGCTTGTTGGAGGTTGAAAATGATCCAACTCAGTTGAAAACGCCTTCTCCAGGTAAGTTGGTGAAGTACTTAGTCGAGAGCGGTGAGCATGTTGCAGCTGGCCAGCCGTATGCTGAAGTCGAGGTCATGAAGATGTGCATGCCTTTGGTTGCCCAGGAGAACGGTATTGTTCAGACCATCAAACAGCCAGGATCCACCGTGAACGCCGGTGATATTTTGGCGATCTTGGCGTTGGACGACCCATCCAAGGTGAAGCACGCATTGCCATTTGAAGGCACCTTGCCTGAGATCGGCGAGCCAAGCATTCAGGGCAGCAAGCCAGTTCACAAGTTCAACAAGTACTCCTCAACCTTGCAGAATATCTTGAACGGTTTCGATAACCAAGTGATCATGAACTCCACTCTCAAGAACATCATTGAGGTGTTGAAGGACAAAGAATTGCCTTTCTCCGAGTGGAACTTATTTGCTTCTGCCTTGCACTCCAGATTGCCACCCCAGTTGGACGAGAGCTTGTCGACTTTGATCGAGAAGTCTCAGGCTAGAGGAGCCGAGTTTCCCGCCAAGCAAGTCTTGAAGCTTCTCGCCAAGGCCGAAAAGGAATCGTCAGACGGTCTTTTTGGTTCGGTTGTCGCTCCATTGGTCGCCGTTGCATCGAAATACACCGGTGGATTGGTCGAGTATGAGTACAAGTTCATGGCGGACTTGCTTGAGCAATACTACCAAGTTGAAAGCAGCTTCTCCGGCGCTAGCAACCGCGAGGAAGACGTCATTTTAAAGCTCAGAGATGCCAACAAATCTGACTTGGACAATGTTTTATTGCTTGCTTTGTCCCATTCCAAGGTTTCCGCCAAGAACAACCTTATCTTGGCAATTGCTGATCAATACCAACCAATTTTGCAACAATCTGCTACCATTGCATCTCCCATCAGAGACGCTTTAAAAAACATTGTCGATTTGGAGTCTAGAGGCACTGCCAAGGTTGCATTGAAGGCTAGGGAAATTTTGATTCAATGCTCTTTGCCATCAATCAAAGAAAGATCCGATCAATTGGAGCACATTTTGAGATCTTCGGTGATGCAGACTGCGTACGGTGAAGTCTATGCCAAGTACAGCTCGCCTAACTTGAATATCATCAGAGAAGTTGTGGACTCTAAGCACACTGTGTTTGACGTTTTGTCTCAGTTCTTAACTAACACCGACGAATGGGTTGCCATGGCTGCTGCTGAGGTCTACGTTCGTCGTTCTTACAGAGCTTACGCTTTGGAGAACATTTCCTACGACTTTCAAGAGCAAGAAAGGTTGCCTATCATTTCCTGGAACTTCCAGTTGGCCTCCGTTTCCCAAGCATCCGCGTCATCTTTTTCGAAGAAGGACAGTGCTAACTCGATGAACAGGGCCGCTTCGGTTTCGGACTTGTCTTACGTTACTGATAATTCGGACAAGAAGAACAGAACAGGTGTATTGGTCCCAGTTAGACATATTGACGACGTTGAAGAGATGCTTCTTGCTGGTTTGGAGAAGTTGCAACCAACTGACGGGATTAGCTTCAAGACTGGTGGTAAAGAGCCAGAATACACCAATGTCGTGAACGTCATCATCACAGGCATTGAAGGCGTCGAATCCGAGGATGAGGTTTTGAGCAGGATTCAGGAGATCACCAGTGACTTGCGCGAGGAGTTGAGAAACGCAGCAGTCCGTCGTATCACATTTGTCGTTGCGAACAACATTGGTGTCTACCCTAAGTACTACACCTTCACTGCTCCAGACTATGTCGAGAACAAGGTCATCAGACACATTGAGCCTGCTTTGGCTTTCCAGTTAGAGTTGGCTAGATTGGAGAACTTTGACATCAAGCCAATTTTTACCGACAACAGAAACATTCATGTGTACGAAGCGATTGGAAAGAACTCGCCTTCCGACAAGAGATTCTTCACTAGAGGTATCATCAGAACCGGCGTGATCAGCGATGATATCAGCATTAAAGAGTACTTGATTGCGGAATCCAATCGCTTAATGTCGGACATTTTGGACGCCATGGAGATCATTGACACTTCCAACTCCGACTTGAACCACATCTTCATCAACTTCTCCACTGTCTTCAACGTTCTTCCAGAAGAGGTCGAGGCTGCTTTCGAGTCATTCTTGGAGAGATTTGGTAGGAGATTGTGGAGATTGAGAGTCACTGGTGCTGAGATTCGCATCTCTTGTATTGACCCAGCAACTGGTCAGCCATTCCCATTGCGTGCCATAATCAACAATGTTTCCGGATACGTCGTCAAGTCAGAACTCTACATGGAGATTAAGAACACCAAGGGTGAGTGGGTGTTCAAGTCCATTGGTGCTCCAGGCTCGATGCACTTGAGATCCATCGCCACTCCTTACCCAGCAAAGGAATCATTGCAGCCAAAACGTTACAAGGCCCACAACATGGGCACTACCTATGTTTACGACTTCCCAGAGTTGTTCCGCCAAGCTATCACGTCACAGTGGAAAAAGCATGCCAAGGATGTCAAGATTCCGAAGGACTTGTTTGTTTCCCAAGAATTGATCAACGATGACAATGGTGGCTTGACTGCTGTTGAGAGGGAGCCTGGCTCGAATAAGATTGGTATGGTTGGTTTCAAGGTCACTGCTAAAACTCCAGAGTACCCACGTGGTCGTCAATTTATCATTGTTGCAAATGACATCACCCACAAGATTGGATCCTTTGGCCCAGAAGAAGACGAGTATTTCAACAAGTGTACCGAGTTGGCCAGAAAGTTGGGAATCCCACGAGTCTACCTTTCTGCTAACTCTGGTGCGAGAATTGGTATTGCCGAGGAGTTGCTTCCATATTTCAAGGTGGCTTGGAATGAGGACGGCAAGCCCGACAAGGGGTTCAAATACTTGTATTTGTCCTCTGAGGATCAAGTTGCCCTTGAGAAGAACAATGCATTGAAGACAGTTGTCACTGAGAGAATTGTCGAGAATGGAGACGAGCGTCACAAGATTACTTCGATTGTTGGTGCCGAGAACGGTTTAGGTGTCGAATGTCTTAAGGGTTCTGGTTTGATCGCAGGTGCAACTTCGAGGGCCTACAAGGATATTTTCACCATCACCTTAGTGACTTGCAGATCTGTTGGTATTGGTGCATACTTGGTCAGATTGGGTCAGAGAGCTATTCAGATCGAAGGCCAGCCTATCATCTTGACTGGTGCCCCGGCCATCAACAAATTGTTGGGTAGAGAAGTCTATTCTTCTAACTTGCAATTGGGTGGCACTCAGGTCATGTACAACAATGGTGTTTCTCACATGACCGCATCTGACGACTTGGCTGGTGTGGAAAAGATCATGGAATGGATGTCGTACATTCCTGCTAAGCGCGACACCCCAATCCCAATCTTGAGCTCCGTCGACTCTTGGGACAGAGATATCGACTTCTACCCATCCAAAGATGAGCCCCAAGATGTCAGATGGATGATCGCTGGTCGCGAAAATGAGGACGGATCTTTCGAGTCTGGTTTGTTTGACAGAGACTCTTTCCAGGAGACCTTGTCCGGCTGGGCGAAGGGTGTTGTTGTGGGAAGAGCTCGTCTTGGTGGTATTCCAATCGGTGTCATTGGTGTCGAAACCAGAACCGTTGAGAACTTGATTCCAGCTGACCCAGCTAACCCAGATTCTACTGAGCAACTAATTCAAGAAGCTGGTCAAGTCTGGTACCCTAACTCCGCTTTCAAGACAGCTCAGGCCATCAATGACTTCAATCACGGTGAGCAGTTGCCATTGATGATTCTTGCTAACTGGAGGGGATTCTCGGGTGGTCAGCGTGATATGTACAACGAGGTTCTCAAATACGGTTCCTTTATCGTTGATGCCTTGGTCGACTTCAAACAACCAATTTTCACTTACATTCCGCCACACGGCGAGTTGAGAGGTGGTTCTTGGGTCGTCGTTGACCCTACGATCAACTCTGACATGATGGAGATGTATGCCGACGTCGAGTCCAGAGCTGGTGTTTTGGAGCCAGAGGGAATGGTCGGTATCAAGTTCAGACGCGACAAGTTGATTGCCGCCATGTCGAGATTGGACAATCAATACGCTGACTTGAAGAAGCAGTTGTCTTCTCAGTTGAGCCCAGAGGAACACACCAAGCTTTCTGCGCAGTTGGCAGCACGTGAAGCCGCCTTGCTCCCAATTTACAGTCAGATTTCCGTCCAATTCGCTGATTTGCATGACAGATCTGGTCGTATGTTGGCCAAGGGAGTCATCAGCAAGGAGCTCGAGTGGAGACAAGCAAGAAGATTCTTCTTCTGGCGTTTACGTCGTCGTTTGAACGAGGAGTACTTGTTGAAGAGAATTGCAGAGACCGTGGCTTGCAAGAACAAGTTAGAGAAGGTTGCTAGATTGAAGAGCTGGATGCCAACAGTTGAGTACGATGATGACGAGGCCGTCAGCAACTACATAGAGAGCAATCACGAAAAGTTGCAAGAGAAGATCGAGGAGTTGAGCACAGAGAAGAAGCGCCAAGACTTGCACACGCTTTTGAGCAAGGACACGTCGGTGGCTGCTGGTGCGGTCAAGGACTTTATCCTCAGCTTGCCTGAGGAAGAGAGAAAGAAGTTTCTTCAGTCTTTGTGATTGATTTGAGGAGCTGGGTTTGAAATTTTAGGAAGAAACGGGGCTACAAATGTTTTGTCCCATTGCATCAGTTTTGTTGTTGTTACTGCTTGTGATGTTCGACGAAGCGGTCATCAAGGCTCTGTTTTGTTAAGAAATTGATATTAAGTTATACGAGTGCGCGCGCGTAGAAAGCCCTTCTGTGGCCAGAATGGGAGCGAGCTTTGGATTGGGGAGCTTAAACTAAATGTAAATAAAAGAGAAGAAATTCTGTGGCTGCAAAATTCTCTGATCCACTGTTTTGCACACAAACGATGAAATTAAGTGAAACATTTTCATATGCTTTCTTCATATTCGCTACCATATCCGTGGTGAGCGGTAATCACCTAGTGCTATTAAAAAAAAGCCAGACGCTAGAAAAATTCATGAGGTACGATTTCACCTTTCCCGTGGCACAAAGGTTCAAAAGACTTATCAACAAATATTACACGATTGGCGATTTGGTCGGATTTTCAGGGACGTTTTCCAAGAATGCCTTGGACAGACTCAGCAAATGCCCACTTGTGGCGGAGATCGCGGCCGACGTGGAATTCGAAGCGTTTTCCTTGCTTGAGCAGGACAATGCCCCAGCACACTTGGTCAAGCTATCGCAAGAAAACAGGGAAAGAACGGCGAATCGAGCATACTATTACGACGAACAGGCGCAAGGCGAGAACGTCAATGTATACGTGATAGATACCGGAATCCAGACCGAAAACAAGGAGTTTGGAAACCGGGCTCACTTAGGCAAGGATTTCACGAGCGAAGGCGGGATTGATTTCAATGGACACGGGACTCACGTGGCTGGAATCGTTGGGTCGGCAACGTATGGTGTCGCGAAAAAGGCCAACCTTATTGCCATCAAAACACTTGACAGATCTGGCCACGGCTCTCTCAGCAGTATCATGGCAGCCATTGAGTTTGCAGTCAATCATAGAAAGGAGTCTGGACTTCCTGGGATTGCAAATCTTAGCCTTGGGGCTATGGCCAACTCTATTCTCAACAGAGTCATCGACTCGGCCACCGAAACAGGTCTAGTGGTTGTGGTTGCCGCGGGAAATCAGAACATAGACGCATGTGAAATGCTGCCGGCGAGCGCAGTTAGAGCCATTACTGTCGGGGCTGTGGATGATTCTACTAGCAACATAGCCGAATTTTCCAACTGGGGTCCCTGCGTGGATATTTTCACGACTGGAGTAGAAATTGCCAGTATAGACGTGGCCAACGCCAAGAAATCGCAGAAGCTATCTGGAACTTCGATGGCGGCGCCAATTGTTTCGGGCCTAGTTGCCAATTTGCTCAGCTCGGGTGTCCACGTGTGGGAGGTGAAAGACCGGCTCTTAGATTTGGCCAATACCGATATGATTAGCGAGCACTCTATTCAAGAAAAGACCGGGCTGCCGAACCTCGTGGCGTACAATGGGTGCGACCCCTCAACGCTTTCCGAAGACTCTGACACAGACTAAATACTACAAATCACATTTTAAAGAATTTTTTTTTCCAGCGAATGATGAGAGTAATGCAAATCAAACTCTCATACGGCACAACACTGATAACTGTATCATATGTCAATGGCGCGGTGCCCTGGATATTGAGGGCCAAAGAACTTTTCTGTTCTCGCAGTTGCGACTTTTCGCAGCCGACAAACGGTTGCAGACTTTCGCATCCATTCCACCACCATTTGTAACCGAGTCTCTTTATAGGCACAAAAATGTTTCAGTCCCCAAAACAGATCCAGGTAAGATCGGCGATTCCGTTGCAGACGAGCCAGACTGACCTGATGCCCACAGAAACACAGGGTTCGTTTTCTGTGGCAGAATTGTTGCATGGTGAAAACACCCCGTTTTTCGTCAACCTGAGCTACTCGGTCGACCCGCGAAAATCAGACAGTTTTGCGAATCAAGACGATTCGGACGAAGAAAAGGCTAAGAAGCTTTCGAAGAGCCTAAGCTATTCTCACTGGGGTCCACCAGAGGCCGTTCCGATCCTGGAACAAGATATCAATCTGATCTTTCGGAAGTTGGGCAGGGCTTTCTCTTTTCAAGCAGATAATGTGGACAACATGATTTCGTACTTCTTGACCTTACTAGACTCGCGTGCCTCCAGGTCAGGCCCTTACATGGCTTTACGAACGATACATGGCGACTACATTGGGGGGCCTCGGGCAAACCTCCGCAAATGGTATTTTGCCGCTGAAATGGACTTGGACGACTTGCCTCGTAAATACGAAAAGAGAACGAGGAGAAAGTCGGCACAAGCAGCTGAAGGCCTTTTACTTTCCCAGACGCAATGGCAACAGAGAATGGCCCAATTGACGCCTCAGGAGCAAGTGACTCATGTGGCGTTGTATCTTTTGATCTGGGGCGAGGCGAACAACGTGCGCTTTATGCCCGAGTGTATTTGCTTCATCTTCAAGTGCTGCATCGATTATTTTCTATCTCTCACCGATGATGGCGATTTCCACACACACGAAGGCGGCTTTTTGGACCATGTCATCACACCCATTTTCCGGTGCTTGAGAGCGCAGCTCTACGAAGAAGATTGGTCGAAACTACAGAGAGTGGACAAAGACCATAGCAAAATAGTCGGGTATGACGACATGAATCTGAGTTTCTGGCACCGGGCAGGCTTGCAGCGCATAGTTTTGACTGACCGTACACCTATAATGGACCTACAAAAAGAAGTACGGTTCAAGTCACTCAACAAGGTTGATTGGCAGAAAACACTTTCTAAAACATACCGTGAAGTCCGGACTTGGTCGCATATTGTGGTCAACTTCAGCAGGGTCATCATCATTCATCTGTCGATGTTTTGGTACTACACTTCACTTCACTCTTACCCGCTTTATACTTCCGGCTACGAGATTTCCTACAACAACAGGCCTTCTGTGCAAACAAGGTTGTCAATCATTTCTTTGGCAGGAGCAGTGCTGGTCTTGATTAGTCTTGTTGCCTTGCTACTAGAGTCTAGATTTCTGCCGAGACGCTGGGAAGGCTCACATCCGGTTATGAAACGATTCTGGTGCCTTTTGATTTTGCTCGTTTTGAACTCGGTACCGACAGCAGTTATCTACGTGATGAATTTTCAGTCATATGGCGATTCTGCTGGGATCTCTATTGCGGCTTGTCATTTTGTGGTGTCTGTGTCCACAGTTTTGTATCTCGCCATTGTTCCACCACTTCGGGCTTTTGGATGTAGGTTGAAAGGCAGGTCACAGCTTGCGTGCGAAAGCTTTACTTCAGATTTTCACAAGCTCAACGGTGAAGACAAAATAGCCTCAATAGGGCTTTGGATTGTGGTGTTTTGCTCCAAGTTTTTGGAGTCTTACCTCTTTTTGACACTTCCAATGCGTCATCCAGTTAGGGAGTTGAGTGTGATGAAGACAAATTGTATCGGCGACATGTGGCTAGGACAACTTGTATGTCGCTATCAACCTCAGGTACTCCTTCTTCTCATTTTTGTGCTAGAGTTTGTCTTATTCTTTCTTGACACTTATCTTTGGTATGTGATCTGGACTACGGTCTTCTCAGTTGCTCGATGCTATTATCTCGGATCTAGTATTTGGACGCCTTGGAATAATATATACTCTAGGCTTCCAAAACGGATATACTCGAAGTTGCTTGTCACAAGTGGAATAAAAAGCTCCGACGAAACGTACATGGTGTCCAAAATTTGGAATGCAATCGTGATCTCTATGTATCGAGAGCATTACATCTCGATAGAGCAAGTCCAAAAGCTCATCTATCATCAGACCCAAGAGCGGGGAACTTCCACGGTTATAAACGAGCCTAGTTTCTTTGTGTCTCAGGAAGACGAATCCTTGCGTTTGAAAATCTTTTCCGAGAGTTCTGAGGCGCAAAGAAGAATATCTTTCTTTGCTCAATCGCTCACCTCTTCAATACCCGAGGCTCGAGAGATACAAAGCATGCCGAGCTTCACAGTCTTTATTCCCCACTATAATGAAAAGATTATTCTTCTGTTGAAGGAAATAATAAGAGAGGAGGACAAGTATGCTCAAGTCACGCTTCTAGAGTACTTGAAACAACTCTACTCTCTGGAATGGACTAACTTCGTTCGTGACACGAAATTGATGGCCGAGGAGTATGAATGTAAGAGTGCTGACGCCAGCCCGTTCAAATACAAAGATGAAGAAAACGCATATGACTTGGTGGGATTTAGAGAAGCGACTCCTGTGTTCACAATGCGTACAAGAATATGGGCATCATTGAGATCCCAAACACTTTATCGAACTGTGTTTGGATTCATGAATTACTCAAAATCAATCAAGATGCTCTTGGATTTGGAAACAGAGGAGGACGTGGATGCTAAAGGTTTTGACGAGGAACGACTCAAGGATATCCAAAATTTAACTCTCCGAAAATTTTTTATCACTGTGTCGATGCAAAGATTTAGTGTTTTTACGGAAGAAGAACGCGAGAGCACGGAAGTCTTGTTGAGAGCATACCCAGAGCTACAAATAGCTTATATTGATCAGGTAAAAGAGGATGATGGAAGCCTTCTATTTTTCTCATGTCTTATTGACGGATCGTGTCCTAAAGATCACCATGAAAAGCGCATCCCAAAGTACAAAATCAGACTATCAGGATATCCAGTTTTAGGGGATGGTAAGTCCGACAATCAAAATCACTCCGTGATTTTTACACGCGGTGAGTACATTCAGCTCATCGACGCAAATCAAGATAATTACATCGAAGAGTGTTTGAAAATCCGGAACATACTTGCTGAGTTCGAGGAGCAACAATTGATTGATCCGTACTCCAGCGACTATGAGAAGATGGCTGTCTCCAACCCTGTCGCAATAATTGGCACGAGAGAGTACATTTTCTCTGAGAATACTGGTATTTTAGGTGATATAGCAGCGGGAAAAGAGCAAACGTTTGGAACTTTGTTCGCAAGAACGCTCGCTCAAATTGGTGGTAAGTTACACTACGGCCACCCGGACTTCCTCAATGGTATATTCATGACCACAAGAGGCGGTGTTTCCAAAGCGCAAAGGGGCCTTCATTTGAATGAGGACATCTACGCGGGAATGACAGCAGTCACGCGGGGAGGGAGGATCAAACACTGTGAATACATGCAATGTGGAAAAGGTCGGGACCTCGGTTTCACTTCCATTTTGAACTTCATTACGAAGATTGGAACTGGTATGGGCGAGCAAAACCTCTCTCGGGAATACTTTTATCTAGGAACTCAACTACCTTTGGATAGGATGCTTTCTTTTTATTACGCGCACGTTGGATTTCACCTAAACAACTACTTCATCATTCTATCCATTCAACTTTTTCTATTGATTGGTATAAATCTTGCATCCTTGACAAAGGAGTCCATGGTTTGCAAATATCACGAGTTCCGGCCCATCACAGATCCCAGAGAGCCGGAGAATTGTGCAAATCTTATACCAGTGATTGGGTGGCTTGAAAGGTGCATTCTATCGATTTTCTTGGTCTTTTTTGTTTCAATGCTTCCTTTGACGGTGTATGAGCTTTCCGAAAGGGGCATCTACAAATCAATAACAAGAGTAGGCAAGCATATGTTCTCAATGTCGCCTTTATTCGAGATATTTGTTTGCAAAATCTACTCGCAATCCCTCGTGAAGGACATCTCAATTGGTGGCGCTCAATACATCGGAACAGGTCGAGGTTTTGCCACCCGCAGAGAATCATTTGCTGATCTTTACAGTCGGTTCGGCAACGAGTCTCTTTCTTTCGGCGCCTTCCTATTTTTGTTGGTCGTCTATTTCACGACAAGCATGTGGAGGCCCGTCTTTGCGTTCTTTTGGATTGTCATTCTTGGACTCATCATAAGCCCATTCATCTTCAATCCTAACCAGTTTGTCTGGAATGAGTTTTTTGCAGATTATTTCGCCTTCTATAAATGGCTTCATTCAGGCAATACTGAGTCCACCCCTGCTTCCTGGTCTAATCACTCCAAGATCGGCCGCAGTATTTACACAGGTGTCAAAATCAAGATGCAACATGACGATGAGAAGATCAAATTTACCACACAGGTGAGGCCCTCCAGGTTCAACATCATCATGAATGTGATCTTTCCGCAGATGTTGGCATTGGTTTTTATTCTGACAGCATATTTTTTTTCCAACTCCCAAAATGAGGCGGCTTGGGAAACCCCATCTTATATTCTAGCCCGAATTTTATTTGTGGCAGCAATTCCTATTGCAATGAACATAGTCACTATTACAATCGGATTTGTGGTATCTGTCTGTGTTAGCCCACTAATGGGCGCAATATTGCCTTTCTACCCATCCGTCATGGCTACGACTATCCACACACTATCGATTGTCTATCATTTGATGTCAGTGATAATGCTCTTTGTTCTCCAGAATTTTGATTTTGAACAAACGGTTCTCGGCTTTTGCGTGGTAACAATGGTTCAGAGGATCATTCTTCAAATGTTCAACACAGTATTCACGAGTCGTGAAGTCATGGACGGTCGGACCAACCGAGCATGGTGGTCGGGAAAATGGTTGACAGCAAAGCTAGGCTGGCGTACATTCACACAGCCTTTGCGAGAATATTTTTGTAAAATATCCGAGCAGTCATATTTCGCTGCTGACTACATGATAGCCCACATGATCTTTTTCGTCCAGCTTCCCGTGATTTTGATTCCACTCGCAAACACATTCCATTCGATGATGCTCATGTGGCTCAATCCCGCAAATCAGCTTAGACTGCATTACTATTCGAAGAAAGAGCGGAGGAAAAGATTGATGGCAATTTACACTTCGACATCATCCTTCATTGCCGCCACAGCAGTATTGACGGCCGCCATCGTTTTGCCCATGTTATGCATTGTGAACAATTGGTTCAACATCGAATCATACTACCCTGACTTCTTTGAAGCAATGATCCAGCCAAAGCCTTTCAATTTGGTGTCTACAGGGTTGCGAAAAGACCTATTTTTGGGGTCTTGAGCCTATCAGCTCTCCTGTAGAACTTGGTTGAACTGTTCGAGATATTCACACGAGACGCTTTTCACCACGAAAAAAAAATTGTCGAGTAGACTTCTTTCGCACATAGTCAATGTAAGTGTGTATCTGTTGAATGTGGACATAAGTCTGAATTTGGCGAGAATGTGTTTTATCGCGCTGGAATCTTCGGAGATCACAAATGTGCATGCTTCGAGAAAGAATTCGAAAAATTCCTGGTCAATCCCCAGACTTCGGAAAAGTGTAGTGAGCACGGAATCTTCCAAGTTCGCAGTGTATTTGTATGATTGCACCTTCTTCTCGGGAGAGACCAGTCTTAACGCTGAGAGGAAATGCATCGATGACATTTCAGAAAACTGTTTGGGCACGTGTTCGAAGTTCACGGACTGCGGCTTTGACGAACCGTTCTTCGCTTTATTCCCGAAAAGTTCCTCAGCTGTGTTATCTATCAAGCTAGAGTCGACATGAATTTCATTTTTATCGACTGTTTCTTGACTTTTGACTTCGGCAAGAGTTGGAGTTACAATGTTCGAAAATTCTTCTGGGAGTTCGTCAACAAGCTCAATAGGGATTTTGATAATCTTGCCTGCACTCTTTTCTCCAGCCTTTTGCTTCTTTGTTTTTGGTATCTCATTAAGCCGTTCGAGCTCGGCTTTAGCCTCGGCATTATGTGGGTCAATGCTTAACAACTGCTCAAAACATGCAGCCGCAACTGTATCATGCAACAAGCCCTTGGCCGCAGTTCCTTTACGGAAAAGTAGCTTGACACAAATTTTCTCGGACGGTCTGCATTTGAGCCCTCTTTCAGCATCATTGAATGCCCTTTGCCAGTCCTCCAAATTTAAGAAACACTGGGCCCGATTCGAGTATAATACAGCCTGATCTCCATGCTGAGAAATGGCGTCACGATATATTTTTGCCGCTCGTCTATACTCCTTAGCCGCGAAGGCACGATTGCCCTCTTTCTTGAACTCCTCGAAAGTCGGCATTTCAGATTTCCGGTCGCCAGTGCAGAGTTTATGACTTGAATGTGAGGCTACGCGAAGCAAGTACTGCTGCGAAATGGGTCAATCTGCCAGACCTGTCAGGTCAGATGAGATCGCGAGATCTAGGTCCAGATCTTTAAAATTCTATACTTCTGCCCGTCGATTGACATTCCCTCCTCTGATATCTCAATAATTGTGATAAGACATTATTATCTCATCGAGTGAACCAGATTTTTATCGATTTCGTATATTTATATTATCTTCAGCTCACCGGAACTGCTGAAAACAAAAGCTTATCACGAATCATAATATGTCACATTCTGAACTCTCCGATGAATTGGATGCCATTGAAGCAATCTACCCCGGGAGCACCGAGATACTAGCTCCTGGCATAGTAGTTCTCACGGCACCTGAACATGAAGATATATCTTTCCAGCTCGCGTTTCCGGAGTCTTACCCACTAGAGGCTCCAAGTATAATACAGGTGAGGAGCACAAACGTGAGAAAGTTTCCCGACTTGAACTACGTGGAAAGTAAGATAAACGATATAATAAAGAATATATTCATAGAAGAAATGGTGATTATATTCGAGTTGCTCGGCGAGCTTCAGCTATTTCTAGAAAAGCATGAGAAAGAGCATATACGAGACGTCGAGGCAGTGGCAAGGAAAATGGAGCAGGTCAAGATCGAGCATAGAAAGGAGAAACTCGCAGAGGCGGCAAAAAGACTCGAGTCTACAGGTGTAGCCGAGCCTCTGACGCGACCTCTGAAGGAGTGCGATTACATTGGTGGATGGACACAGTCAGAACCCATAGTCGACCGTGGCTCCACATTCATTGCATTCGCCAGGGAGGTCAGCTCGGTAGAGGAGGCACATCAGCGCGTTGAGGAGTTGACGTTTGATCGAAAAATCGCTAAAGCCTCGCACAACATGACTTCAATGAGAGTCAAGGGTACGAATAATACGTCGTTTCAAGATTGTGACGACGACGGCGAGACTGCCGCGGGCTCGCGGATGCTTCATTTGATGACGGTATGTTTACATTATACTTGGTTGTGAGTGCGTTTATCTTGACGGACTCTGAAGCTTTTGCTTTCGATGGCATTTGCCTCATACTAACTCGACAGATAATGGATGTTTGGAACGTGGTGGTTGTCGTCAGCAGGTGGTTCGGAGGAACGCACATCGGGCCAGACCGCTTCAAGCACATCAACGCGGCGACAAGAGATGTTCTTATTAAGGGTGGGTTTTTCTCAGAGACCGACAAGAAAAAGAAGTGAGAAGAGAATTACGAGAGCAGCGTCTTCGCTTTTTTGCGTGGGCGCTTTTCTTGTTTTTGCAGCCTCTTCTTATCCTTCAGAGCCTTTTCTAGAATTCCGCTCAAGAAAAGTTCTGCCTCGTTTTGTTTGCCTTTGTCCTAAGTCCAGTTAGCGCTGAATTGAGATAAAGAAGAAAGTGAGCATCATGAGGGATGCGACATCGGATCTGATAGCTAATAAAAGAATCAATTAAAAAAAATGATAACGTACCGTTGCTTTTGTGGCAACTGAAGTTTGCAATGGCGTGGACTCTTGGTGCTCTTCATTATCGTCTTTGGCCGTCAAGGACGCTATACTACCGTACCCAACAGTTCTTATAGTGACTGATGGCTTCGACTTAGGTCTGATTGCACTACTAGGCAACAGCCATTCGGACAGATCCTTGACCTTTTTGGTCTCTGATTGCTGTTCCTCAGCATTTGATCTATTCTGTGCCTTTTGCATGAACTTCATGTTCATGACATTGCTGGAGAGACCCATCGTGGAGCTTGTTTGAATGTAATGCTGATCGTGATGCTTGGAATTCGAGCACTGTAACTACCGTAAGCGAGGTCTTGCACCCGTACACCAAAAGAAAGCAGAACCACCGAAGACGGGCCCTACTTGTATGACTAGAATATCGCTAAAGTGCATGAATTCAGGGAATCCTCACACTCAGCTGGAAAATTTGATTTGAAGCAATTTTATAGAGTCAAAACCTAAACAATTACATATGTAAAAGATGCTTCTTTCATCACGTCCTGCATGTATTCCAAAAGCTCGAATACTGTCTCATCGCTCATTACTGTGTGAAAAATGCGCCTACGGCCGGGCTTACAGACACATCTCCGTCTCTCATATCCGTTCCTGTCACCCAAAAAATAGCATCATGAAGTCTGATTTCAGGTTTTCAAACTTGATAGGAACCGTCTACCGTCAGGGAAACTTGGTGTTTTCGGAAGACGGCACTAAGATCTTGTCGCCCGTGGGTAACCGAGTCAGCTGCTTCGATTTAATCAGCAATAAGGCTTTCACCTTCAGCTACCAGCACAGGAAAAACATCGCGAGAATCGCCCTCAACAAACAGGCCACGCTCATGCTCTCTGTGGACGAAGATGGCCGTGGAATCTTGGTCAATTTCGTAGCACGTGTGGTTTTGCATCACTTCAATTTTAAAGGCTTGGTGAACGACCTACAGTTCTCAGACGACGGCCACTATTTCGCTGTGGCCTTGGACAGGTTTGTCCAGATATGGAAGACGCCGGATTATACAGAGGACAGGCAGTTTGCGCCGTTCATCCGTCATAAAACATGCGCGGGCCACTTCAGCAATGTGATCTCGGTGACCTGGTCGCACGATTCTAGATTCGTCATTTCCACTGCCGAAGACATGACCACCCGGATCTTCTCGCTTCACAAAGAGGACAAAGAAGCTTCCATGACCATGGCCGGCCATAGGGACTACGTTTTGCGGGCCTTCTTCAACGAGACCCAGGAAATCATCTATACTCTCAGTAAAGATGGAGCATTATTTCAATGGGAGTACATTTCTGTGGACGAGCAGTCGAGTGAGGATGAAGACGAGTCTATGGGAAGCGATGAAGAGTCAGAAAAGGCCTTGCTGAAGCCAGAAAAACGCGACAATTCCCAGTGGCGCATCGTGTCAAAACACTACTTCCACATGGAGGGTACCACAGTGAGCTGTGCCGACTTCCATGCCAAAAGCAACATGTTGGTGGTTGGATTTTCTTCCGGAGAATTCAGATTATACGAGCTCCCCGAATTTAACATGGTTCAGCAGTTGAGTATGGGTCAGAATGCCGTGAATACCGTGACCATCAACAAGTCCGGTGAGTGGTTTGCCTTTGGGCTGTCGAAGGCCGGTCAATTGTTGGTTTACGAGTGGCAGTCTGAATCTTATATTCTCAAGCAACAAGGCCACTATGATGCCATGAACGCGTTATGCTATTCTCCTGATGGCTCACGCGCAGTAACGGCTTCTGATGACGGCAAATTAAAAGTCTGGGATATCCATTCCGGGTTCTGTCTTTTCACATTCACAGAGCACACTGGAGCTGTCACTGCCGTGGAATTTGCAAAGAAGGGCCAAGTTATGTTCTCGTCGTCCATGGACGGAACCGTGAGGGCTTGGGACTTGATTCGGTTCCGGAACTTCCGTACATTCACGGCTCCCAAAAGAGTCCAGTTTAACAGCATGGCGGTCGATCCTTCCGGTGAGGTGGTTGTCGCCGGCTCACAGGACGAGTTTGAGATTTACGTGTGGTCTGTACAAACAGGGTCATTATTGGACTCCTTGGCTGGGCACGAGGGTCCTATTTCGTGCTTGGCCTTTGGCTCCGAGAACTCAGTATTGGCATCGAGCTCATGGGACAAAACCATCAGAATCTGGAACATTTTCAGCAGGTCACAGCAAGTCGAGCCGATCGAGGTCGAGCATGACGTGTTGGCACTTGCCGTGAGCCCTGACAGTAAACATGTCGCCGTGAGTACACTCAACGGTAACTTGGTGTTTTACGACGTGGAAGAAGCCAAACAAGAGCACATCTTAGATGTGAGAAGAGACGCATTTTCAGGAAGACACATGGAGGACAGGTTCTCGCTGAAAAACAGTGCGCGGTCCAAATATTTCACCACAATCTCCTACTCTTTCGACGGCCTCAGTCTAATTGCGGGAGGAAACAACAACAGCATTTGTCTTTACAACATCGCCGACGAGGTGCTCCTCAAAAGATTCATTGTGTCGGAAAACATGACGCTTGACGGTACGTTGACTATGTTGAATAGTAAGAAGATCACCGATGCAGGTATATCCATCGACATGATCGATACACAAGGGGAGGAAGTTGACAAGGAAGCCAGAATCGACACAAGCTTGCCTGGCTCCCACCGTGGAGATCCTAGTGTGAGAAGTCTCAGGCCACAAGTCAGAGTCACCTCAGTGAAATTCTCCCCGACATCCTCTGCGTTTGCGGCCGCTTCCACTGAAGGCTTGTTGGTCTACTCAACAGACTCTTCAGTGGTGTTTGATCCGTTTGACTTGGACTTGGACGTCACGCCCCAAAGCATAGCCGAGAATCTTCAGGAAAAGAACTGGGTGTTTGCTTTGGTCATGGCCTTTAGGTTGAACGAGGAGCACTTAATTGATAAGGTGATAGAGAACATCCCTGTTTCCGACATCAAGTTGGTGTGCAATGACATTCCTACAGTCTACGTGAACAGGCTTTTGAAACATTTGGCTGAGAAGATGAGCAAGACAGAAGGAAGTCAACACATTGAGTTCAACTTGATTTGGGTGAAAGAAACAATCAGTCATCATGGCAGATACATCAGCCAGCACAAGTTCGAGTTCCAGCCCAACTTGAGGACAATCAAAAGATTCTTAGCTCGTGTGGCCAAGGAAGTGGTCTTGCTTAGCAAAAGATCCGGCTACATGCACTCATATCTTGTTGCCGCAAGAGAGTCTTCGGAGATGACTGCATCGAGCGATTCTGCAAGTGATAGTGAGCTCGGATTGAAGCATGAGGTCGAGACCTCCGGGGACGAAGACGCGATTGAAGAGGACGAGGACGAGGAAGCCGATTGGCTTGGGTTTGACGGCAAGACCAATCAAACACAGTTTCTGAACTCAGAAGAAGACTCTGATTCTGAGATGGAAGAGTAGCTTTAACACAAACAAATAAAAATTTAAAGGGTCCTGAGTGATTAGTTTGATTGACTGGGTAAATCGGATCAAATAATGGCGATGCTAGATGCCAAAATGAATAAATATAGACATATTAAATATTATCTGTTAGTATTTCGCATGAATTTTTTCGGTGGAGATAAACCTGTCAAAGCTCGTGAAAGTGTGGGCTATTCCAGCACAGGGTTGAGAACTTATCGTATCATGTCGTGGCCACTTTCACATTTTCCAAAGATACCACTGTGCCAGTACTCGGGAACTCACAAATTTCGGACTTTTGCGGTTCTTTGAAACACTCCAGTCATTGTTCTTGATTGAACCATTAGATTCTTAGTCAATTTCAGAAGTGCCCCTGTCGTGCATCCTCGCCCCGGCCGAAAATTCTGCCGATTACGACTTTCGCCGATTTTAAAGAAAGACCTGCTTTCCCAGAGCATATATTCAAGTAAAACATGAATCAAGAAATCACGTGGACTCCGGGAGGGCCGACAGAAGAAAAGCTATCACATTATTCGAAAAAGAAACTCCATGAAAAAGCTAAGAAAATGGTGAAGGTGATTTTCGTTTGCGGGGAAATGCAGGGCTAACGACCCCCGTGATTGACTTTCGTCATTGTTATACAATATCACATTCTTAGTTTTTCTTCGAAATTCACATATAAGCTTGCCGTAAAACTAACACTTGCAAACTTTATACAGTGGCGATACCCAATAAGTGCTGAACCATAGGGCCTACAACCAAGAGTATGCTGGAGATTGACCCGCTAGTCATATATTTATCACCTGATGCAAATTGCGAGCAGCACGCCTGGTTTAAAGCCCTGCGAGTCTCCCCGCGCACTGGGCTGCCCTATAGTTACGACTTCAGCCAGCTTCGTGGGGCCAGAGAATTATGAGACATGTCGGTGACAAAGCCGACTCGGAAAAACTTTTCTAAGGCTTCCAGATTAGCATACAATCAGTAGGTGGTGGGAAATGCACCGTCTGACTCAATCAAGTTCTAGTTTTGCATGACATACCTCGCTTGAGAGGGAGCGAAAATAAAAATTTTCATTAGCCAGGTTGGCTGACATCCGTCGATGCCAAATCTGGCAATTTGCCCCTCTCTGGTGAGTTTGTTAGTTATCGACACGCAATTCCAAAACACGATCCTGCCTCAGAAGGAGTACGCACTGCGCGCTTTGCTGGAACTGGCCCCATTTGAGATTTTTAAATTTCGAGAGACCGCACAGTGACAGGTTAAAAACAAAAAGAGAAATAGCGGTGATTGAAACGGGCATGAACATGGGTATCCAAATGCCGCTTTTCTCTTTCTTTTAATTTTCTATTTATCTATTTTCCTATTTTACTATGCAGTGTCGTTTGATCCCGTGCCAATCATGATTTTGATCTAGTCTCAAGTGTTATCATCTCAGCCAGTCATGGCGAACTAGCTCATAGAAAATTGTTGAGGAATACCCGGTATCTTTTTCAAAGCGGGGGTATCCAACGTCGTCGACGCACAGAACCACCCCCACGCGATACGGCGGGCGCGCACCTAAGAAGGTGCTCGGTTATGAATGATGCGAACCCCACGAACGGAGCGAAATCTTGCACCCAATATTCTTCAGGGCCATGTTTAAATAGAGGTGAGTTCCCCAGACCCAAGGGACACGGGCACGCTACTGCTCCCCAACACTTTCTTTTGCCTCCTTTTTTAAACAAAGTAAATTTGCAGCGGCCCACCTTTCCTTAAGCCCTCATTGTCTTTGTCGCTGTTGCTATCGTCATCCCTTTTACTTCCTGGTGTGGCGTTCTTGTTTGGTCCCCCGTTATCGCAACAGCTGATATCGTTATCAAACCCAACGGCCTCAAAGTCTCTGCGCGATAAATCTAAGATAGCATAACCACCTTTTGGCAACATCCAATTTCTTCCAGGTGTCCAAAACAACCAAGTCTGAAAAAGCAGATATCATTGGAAACTCTGAACAGACGCCATAAAAGTTGATTGAAGCACTTTCTTCTGCTTCTTCTTCTTCTTCTTCTTCTGGTTTTTTTGTTCTCTTCTTGAGATACGACAATCTTCGGGGCCATCAACCATATTGAGTGCCCAGACATAGTCTCAACAAGATACAGACAAAACTTAAACCGTCACCGGAATAATCGAGAAATACGAAAACTTGAGACATGACAAGAGATATCCAGAACCATCTTCTCTTTGAGGTGGCCACAGAGGTTGCTCACAAAGTGGGTGGAATCTACTCTGTGTTGAAATCCAAGGCTCCAATAACCGTTGCTGAATACAGAGAGCGGTATACATTGATTGGTCCACTCCATCATGAAAGTGCCCAAATTGAAGTAGAAGAAATTCCCGTGGCCGACCCTCAAGTGAAAAAAGCCTTGGACTCAATGAGTGAGCAAGGAATTCAGTGGCTTTACGGAAGGTGGTTGATCGAGGGAGCGCCCCGCGTGCTTTTGTTCGACATTCATTCCGCGTCTCACAAATTGAACGAGTGGAAATCAGATCTCTGGAGTACGGCGGGTATTCCTACGCCTGACCACGACTCTGAGACTAACGACGCAATTCTTTTGGGATATCTTGTGGCCTGGTTTTTGGGCGAGTTGGTGTACAACGACAGAGAACGCGCTGTGATCTGTCACTGTCACGAATGGTTGGCTGGTGTAGCGTTGCCTCTCTGTCGAAAACGGCAAATTGACGTCACAACCATCTTTACTACTCATGCCACTTTACTTGGCCGATACTTGTGTGCTGGGTCCACTGATTTTTACAACAATTTGCAGTATTTCGACGTCGATGCAGAGGCTGGGAAAAGAGGTATATACCATCGCTATTGTATCGAGCGCTCGGCCACTCATTCTGCCGACGTCTTCACCACCGTCTCGCACATTACCGCGTATGAGTCCGAGCATTTGTTGAAGAGGAAGCCAGATGGCGTTTTGCCCAATGGTTTGAACGTGGTGAAGTTTTCCGCTGTGCACGAATTCCAAAACTTGCACGCGATAAAAAAAGACAAAATCAACGAGTTTGTGAAGGGTCACTTTTACGGAAACTACGACTTTGACTTGGACAACACTTTGTACTTTTTCATTGCAGGCAGATACGAGTTCAGAAACAAGGGCGCGGACGTCTTCATTGAAGCGTTGGCCAGATTGAACCACAGGTTGAAGGAGGCTGGCTCTAAGATGACTGTGGTGGCCTTTATCATTATGCCTGGAAAGATCAATTCCTACACTGTCGAGACCTTGAAAGGCCAGGCAGTGGTCAAACAATTGGAAAACACCATTGCAGAAGTCCAGAAGAAAATCGGAGATCGCTTGTTTGAGCATTGCGCTCGGTTTCCAAACACCCACTCGATCTCCAACTCGAATGGTAACGAGGTACCGTCCATTGAGGACTTGATCAAGCCGGCAGACAGAGTCTTATTGAAACGGAGAATATTCGCTTTGAAAAGAGACGGCTTGCCCCCAATTGTCACACATAACATGGCAGATGACGCAAACGACCCAATTCTCAACCAGATCCGCCGTGTGCAATTGTTCAACAAGCCGGAGGACAGAGTGAAGATCATCTTTCACCCAGAGTTCCTCAATGCCAATAACCCCATCTTGTCTTTGGACTACGAAGAGTTTGTGAGGGGTTGCCACTTGGGAGTATTCCCCTCTTACTACGAACCTTGGGGATATACACCGGCAGAATGTACGGTGATGGGTGTTCCCTCAATCACAACCAACTTGTCTGGATTTGGTGGATATATGGAAGACTTGATCGAAAACACGAGCGATTATGGTATTTACATCGTGGACAGAAGGCAAAAGTCTGTCGACGAGTCGATCAATCAGCTTGTTGATTACATGTTCGACTTCACCGAGAAGACGAGAAGACAGAGAATCAACCAGAGGAACAGAACAGAGAGATTGTCTGATTTGTTGGATTGGAAAAGAATGGGTCTAGAGTATATCAAGGCAAGACAGTTGTCGTTGAAAAGGGCGTATCCGCACATGTTCAAGAATGGAAACAATCCTTTTCAAAATAGCCTGAACTTGAAGTTGACCAGGCCACTTTCGGTGCCAGGCTCGCCAAGAAGCAAGGCCGGTTTGATGACCCCAGGTGATTTGGGCTCTTTGCAAGAAGCAGCACAAAGCTTGGAGACCGACGACTATGTGGGTTTCAAGCTTGGCGACAACGATGACGAGGATGGAGATGAGGCTCCGTATCCTTTGACTTTGAGAGGGGTATCCGCACCACCACAAGACGACTAGAGCGCACATAACGTACATAATTTTGAGGACTGACGAACATTCATCGATATCTAGAGTTTTTACAGTCCAAAAAAAAAGTTCATCCAGTTCCGAAAAGGTTTCCGTCTTTAAAATTATTCATTTTCACACCAAAATCTGCTCCACCATCCTTTGGAGTTGAGTCGCGCACTACCCAAAAATGCCGGTGGGCAATCAAAGCTCAATAACGCACTGGCTTGTTAAATTTAAGGTGAGTTCAAAACCAACACCTTTCCACAAAAACAAGCAAAGACAAGATGGTATGTACGACGAGGAGAAAGCATTTGATGAAAGGCGAGTACTGACTAGTTTATAGTTGCCATTGTATATGCTCACGAGCATAAAGAAGCAAGAGATTCTCGTGGAGTTGAAGAATGGAGAGACTGTTTATGGAAAACTAAACAACTGTGATTCTTGGATGAATTTGACATTGACCGACGTGGTTTACAATTTCAACAATGGCGAGAAGTTCCAGAAAATGAATGAAATATATGTTCGTGGTGCACACATAAAATTCCTTCGTTTGCCAGACCTGGTCATGGACCAGGCCAAGGAGCAAAACATGATGAACATGGAACAAAGAAACAGAAATCAAAAGAGAAGAGGGGCCGGAGGTTTCACAAGAAAAAATTACAATAATGACTACAGTCGTGATAACCGTGACCAACGCGATAGTCGTACTTCCAATGGACACCATAGGTCTGGAGGTAGCGGGAACTACGGCAGAAGGAACAATCAGGCCAGTTAGAGGAGATGGTGCGAGTGGAAGATTTGCTCAAAAGACGCTGGAGGCCAATTTCTCGCAAAATCGAATGAATTTAGACGTGTACGAGACTTTTTTTTTCTTTTTTCTTTTTTTTTTCCGATCTTTATTTCCCTCTTTTTCTCCCTTGTTCTCGAGTTAGTAATATTTTTGAATGGAATGGTTGTCTGCATTGAAAAGGCATATGTGAGATTGTTCTGCTCATGCTCGACTGCAGTATAGGATCCCGCGGACCGAAACTCACACAAACAGCATCTTTTGCACCTACAAAATAAGTTTTCTGATGATTGAAATAAAAAAAAACATATTGCTTGCTTTCGACTCAATCGTCTTCGCATGAACTTGCAACTTTTCCAATAGTTTAAAATTGACATCTGCTCTCAGTTGGCGCGACGCTTCTTGCTGCCAAACAATCGTACAATTAGCTTCATAATCTTGCATCTCAATTGACTCACCATAGGAATTCGCATTGACCAATTTCGATATGACTGCTGAAGACAGTGGACTACATATGGCCAGGCCATTCAGCTCTTTGCTGAGCATGTCTCTGGAAGAAGCACGTGGTAGCAATTCCGTCAGTGTCAGTCCTCTTCAATTCATAAATCATGGCAAGTTTAGAGGTTTCAGAGATACCCGTGGACTACGCTGTATCAATAAGTCTTGCCAGGCAAAAGGGCACGCTCAATGCAACTATTGCAAAGTGTTGCCGTATGTGTCTTCCAATTTGCGCTGTGTAACAAGAAGCTCGCTGCTAGAGTCTTGTACTCGCCTGTCGCCTGATTACGTGTTCATTAAGCCAGTATCTTTAGACAACCGGTTAGGGAATCTCTTGGAGGAGCTTCAGAAAATCCAAGAGGGATCTGAAAATGCCCTAAGGAACAGTACCACGGCCAAGTCATGGCCAAGTATGAACACACTTCCCCTTCTGCGAGCGAGAGAACGGCTTTCGCGAATGAAGCACCGAATATGGACCAAAGAGGATATATGCCGCTTAGATGGCATCTTCATAAAGCGGACCTCCAGATCACTCAACCGCGTATTCTTCACGTCCAAGAAACTGACCAGCTCGTCAAATTATTCCTGAATTTAGACTCTACGATTAAACCGTCTGCATTTTTTATATCTTGGTCATCATTTGATGGCCGCAAATTCCGGTAATGCTGTAGATTGTTTACCATTTTCGACGGGTCTTTGTCCAGGTCAAAGATATCCTCCACAACTTTCTGAGGCGTTAGCTTGAGTAGGACGTGCAAGTCTGGATCCCAAGTCGATTCAAGGATTTTTCTGTAGAGGCTGCCAATAACAGGGTCCACAATCACATCATCGATGGCTTTTGTGCCAACGGTGGTCATGTGCCGATTTGGCTGTGAACTTTGCTTACCATTGCTTTTTTCCGGATCCTCTTTGTCCGCGTCGTCATCTTGTGGTAGTGACGAAATGTCTGTCAGTTGATCAGGCAGGTTTTGTCCTGATATTTTTTTTGCATGTGGATTTATCACACCGTCGAGGCCACCAAAAACGGCCTGCCGCTGGAATTGGGGTACTTTATATGATTTTGAGCTGTTCTCTGAGGCCTTTGTGATGCTCATGCTGGAGTTTGTTTTCGACAGGCTCCGTTTAGAATCATCAATGCTCAACTGTGTGTGGAAATCAAAATCTGCAGGGAGTTCCTCGAGGCTAACTGTGAGGTTCAAGATCGAATTAACTTTGGACTCCTGTAGAAGATACTTTGCAGTGACTGGCTCATTGAAATTGAGGTACTCAGCCAAATTCAATCTCACCACGCCTAGCTCCATGGGGTGGTCGTGCTTAGCGTGCTTTTCTGTGATATAATAGACGCGGAGCACAAGGTGTTTGTCACCCACCATTTCATCTTTTTTGCGGAGCAGGAATTTCAAATTACAAGACATGGAAAAGTTGAAGTGACTCTTGAAATTGTGGATTCGATATTTCAGAGTACGCACCAGAATGCACCGTGACGAAGAATGCGCCGATACCTTATTTTCAGAGGTGGGGGTGCTACCCCCAGAGCCCATGGGTGAGATATCGCTGCTCGAAGACTCTTTTGTCAGCGAGGAAAACGGCTTGAGCAGTGCCAAAGCAGCCCTAAACCCACTGGGACTGCCATCGGCAATCGAGAGTTCCGCGTAGCAATAGCCAGAGGTGTGTGGGATTTTGCTCAAGTCGTTTATCGTGAACGAGAAGCGGAACTTGGGTTTTTTGCTCGAGAGCATGACGACTTTTGATGGGGAAATGTTTTCAAAATCAGTAGAAGGACTGGATTGCCTCAGTTTTCGTGTTGTCAAGGTGAGCTAATTCGCAATTTCACAGCAATTGAGATGACGGGGCACTGGCACTAAGTGAGCGAGCACTCTTGCACTCTTTCCCCACGCAAGAAACGCGCGGCATGTGCAGCACCAGGCCCAGCCTTTTGGTGCTGAAAGCCGAGAATCCCGGAAATAATATAGAGATCAGTAAAGACACGAGCCTTCGGTTGAAATGGTCTTGTCTGCAAGATGAAGATTTGGCGCATGGCATGATGGAAGCTGAATTCATTTTTACTGCCCATGACAAATTTTTGAAAGCCTCGGAGAAGTGGAAGAAAACTCGGTTTTTCTCGAAATCTGTGCCAGAGAAAAGATAAGGAACAATGACCTGACAGACACAGGGCAATGCACGCTCGCGGTGCGCTGAATCAGGGACGTTTTTTCATGTAACATTTTTGGTGACGAGGGTTTTTGACAAAGCGTAAGTATTCCTCAAAATAAAACAAAATAAAAAGCAAATGAAACAAAATAAAAACAAACAAAAAAAGAAAACATACAAGAAAATATAATTAAGAGTCTTCTTTGGCTACGGTGGGGAAGGGTTTTGGCATATGGGTCGGGTCCGAGGCCTGAGAAGAACGGGAACCGACGGTGCCCCTGGAGCTGGGGCTAGTGTCGCGGAATGCGTCAGGGGGGCCTTGGCACAGATCCCTCCCGGACCGTGAGATATGTGACCCTAAGAAATGTACAAGGCACTTCGAAGATGAATCTTCTGGTGATAGAAATGACGAGCCAGCTGCAAGTCAGTGACTGGTTGACAAAAAGCAGTATGGAATGCTGCTGGCCGCCAACAACTAAGCCCTTTTCGAGTGGCAAAAAGCTTGTTTTAACCAGCACTACAGGACATTTTCCTGGCTCAGCCGTGCGTTCGCGTATGTTGTCTCGGCACCATGTTTTCCTTGTAGGCACACCGCACACCTGGCACGCAGACATACATATACACGTGAAAAACAACTCACAACAGTCAACAAATACCACCCAGCACCGGCAACCATCGGCTTTTTCCGGAAAACACTCATTTGTCGGGGCCTCAGATTATCGATTCCCCCGACTGGATTACTGGAATTGTAGATGGACGCCAGCGACATCGAGCTCCGGCAAAGCAGCTCCGAGGAGATGCTCGATTTCGAGCTGTTCCATGCATTACAGCTCTCAGTTCCTCTAGAAAGCACAAAGTACTCATTTATGAGCATGCTTCTATCTCGAGCCTTGAACCTCAAAGATGCGACACTGATCTTAGACCCTGCCTCGTACAAAGCCAATCAACACGCGCTGCCTATGGAAATCTTGCCCGCCATTGCTGTCCCAAGCGACCTCTGGCTTGTTAGTGATATTGGCATCGAGAATCTGAAATTGAAAATCGCGTTCTTGGAGGACGTGAACTCCATGCTTGCGCGTGGGTTGCAGAGCTTGAACGAGGACACGTTTCTCGAGCTAGAAGATGACTTGATTTGCGCGTTCGAAGGCCGTGTGGCCGAGTACAAATTGACCGAGTTTTCCATGGGCTCTTCACCTGCGAACTCGAGCCCACTACGCGAGGAGGAAGAGCTAGAAATAGAAAATGGGCACGAGTCCGAGGCGGCTTTCAAGGACTCGACAATAGAGACTGACGCGTCCAGTATATTCTCCATACCGACGCGACCAGGAAGCATTTCAGTGCCCAAAAACAAAAGCCGCATGTCGTCTTTCTCGCGTGACTTAATGCTGGGAAAGCGAAAGCTCTCGATTTTCAGTCACCTGCTGGAACGAGCTGAGGCGGGCCCTCATCACGAAGAAAGAAGATCCATAGGGCTGCTTCTGGCCATGCAAGTCTCGCCTGACGCCTCTGCCGCGGAGCCGATCAGCTCTCAGCTAGTCACAGTCAACAAGGGATCTCAAATAAACGGACTTCTATCGAAGTCAAGGTTCTATAACAAGCTTGTGAAGAAAAGAGATCTGCAGGGCCTGACTTCTGGGTCTATTATGTCTGCCACGTCATCTTCTACCCGCAATTTGGCTAATGGTATCGAACTGCACGAGGCTTCCCGGTTCTCGGCAAGGTATCTGTACCAGGCGAGCGCCGTGCAGCGGGTCGAGAACCAAAGAGAAAAATACAGATTTTACGCGCAAGCTGTCAACCTACGAGAGCACATCCAGGCCCTTGTGGCGAACTTTGGCCGTCTTGGGTCGCAGACAAACCTTATCACGTTGATGGAGTTCATTAAAAATCACGTGTTCAAATTCATCGTGGTGGACTTATGCCGTATGATCATGGCTAGGGCCCAGTTGGGGCTTGTCCGAGATCTACTAACATGAAACATGTTCATGAAATTGATACTAGGAATCGTGTTTATATCCAGTAAGCTGCGCACGAAAACACACACATAGAATGAAGCTATTTGCAGGTGCTAAGCATTTGCAGAATGACTGTGAGCAACTGGTCGTTTTCACATGCAGCGGCCACTCTCTCCTTGTCGTTCAACTGCTTGTTGACCTGATTTTCCGACTGATGCGTGCCCTCCTTGATCAAGATCCGGATCCGGAATCTTGGAGGAAGCAGCCGCTCGAGGCGGACGCGGATCCCCAAGCCGATCAAGGTTGCCAAAGAGCAATGGGTGATGGTTGGCGTGATCTTGATCAAGACCTCGGATATATCATAATGTTTGTTGGCGCCGTGGGTCACAGTGATGTCCGAGAGATTTACAACTGCAAGCTGAGCCAAAGTGAGAGGATGCTCAGGGTCGGAAATTGTAGCGATCAAATCAAAAATCTCTTGCTCATCGATGAGGTCCTCAATCTCGCCGTCGTCCTCCGAATCAAGCTCTTCGTCGCTGACACCGCTCAGAAACTCGCCTTCCGAAACAAGTTCGGGCACCTCCGTAGGGAGCTCCACCTGCTGGGTCTGTGCATGTAGCGAAAGAGAAAGTATTCGGTCCACCAACTCTTGCTTGGAGTCCCTCTTTTTGGCAAGCGTATCTAGTCTGGTGGGCAAGCTAGTCACATCGATGATGGTCGGGTTGGCGTTAAGAGGGTCTGACATTTATAGCTTGGTTTTTCAAGTTTTGGTTAAAGGTGTTTGATGGAAGTCAAAGATGGCTTACTCAGGTATCCGAGAAGAGTAGTGTAAGAGGAGAGTGTTTGGGCCAACGCGAAAGGTCTTTTTTGCTTCTCACCTGCGATAAGATGCGCAGTGCTCGGGGCACTTGGCAGAGGGCCTAATCGATCCACGCTAGTTAAGAAAAAAAATGAAGCATAGTTTGTGAACTCATTGAGAAACAGAGAAGAGAAAAAAAACACGGTTTTGTCTTGAGGCTTGATAACCCTCTTAAGTTTTGGCATCACTATCCTTCTTTACTGCATTTGGCATGCTTCGTCGAATCCCATTGCCAATGCAAGTCTCCCTATGTTAGCCTAGAGCCACGGCCCTGGGATCGCGCAGGCAGGCTCTAGCGTCCTATCCGCCCAGTCTTAACCCATAACTCTGGGTCGCTTCTCCAACATATACAGTAATACACTCACAACGCATGAATAGTAACTCACACGCTCTATTACACACAGAGTCCTAAAATCCGGAACCCCAAACTGCTCTTTTTTGCTTTCCACTCATCTCACAAGCATCTAAAAGTGCAGAATAGACATGGAATTTTATGATCAATCCTTCACGAACCAGCTTGCGCCGCTTGTGAAATGTGTGCTTGGTACGGGCCCTGAGGTTGATATCTTGAAAACGTATCTCAATTATGCACAGCCTTCACATTTGAACTGGGATAATGCGATCATCAAAAACAGATTGCTGGCAGTCAAGTTTCGTATAGAATATGCCGACTCAGAGGCTAAACTCGACCTGGACATCAGTTCTCACAAGTCCCAAGCAGCAGACACGCATTCTCCGCTCTCGCCGTTCAATTGTCTGTCTGATCTTTTCCCCAGCGGTATCCTTTCTAGCAAATGGTTCCGCAAGTACACTTTCGACGTTCCTTTTGCTGCTGTGTGTGTGTACCGTCTCAGCCCTGAGGCAAGCGATGACGTCTCACTTGCACAGACACTCTTATCGACCCGGAAGAAGTTTTTGGGGCACAATGTCCGCTTTGCAGCCATCGTCGTCTCGTCATCCACAGACTCGACAGTGCTCAATAGCCGGCTTACGCAATTGAGGCAAATCTCGGGGCTCGCGAATCTTCTGGGGCTATTTCACTTGCTGCTACTGGCCGACGAGTTGAATACAGAATGTGAAGTGCTAGTGTCGAATTTGATCAACGCTTTAAAAACCTCAGCCACCGACTTCTACTCGGGTATCGAGCTGCGCGTCAAGCACCGTTTCAGGAAGTACTATACAATGCCACGGTCGGAGGTCAAGACCAGCATCGAGCTCCTGCCCAAGATCCTTGAAACGAGAAACTTGATCAAGCAGGGGGTACTACTCCAACTTATGCATCCGCATAATGTCGAGTCCAGCATATCTGTTTTGGAGAACTGCCACGAGAACCTACTTGATCTCATATCGTCAAATGCTGCGCATTTTTTCAGCAAACGTAGGTCGCCGCATGACTATAAGGTGTACGTGCAGTGGCGCACGCTTCTTGATGTAGTCGCCATTCATCTTGTGCGATGCTATTTCTCCATTGAAGAGCCTCTCTCGGCTTTGAAGAAGCACAGGTCCCATGTACAAGCTCTAGCTCAGATACTCACCGCGCATTCGCAACAAGGGATCAAGATCTGGGTCGCTGCGCAGTATCATTGGCTCGCCAATTTGATGGTTCTCATGCCAAAAAGTATTCTACAAGAGCTTAATGATGTGGCCTCGCCAAAAGGAAAGAGAACAACTGGATTCACTGGGTACGTTGGTGGCCTTATCACAGAAGATGGGGATATCATTGGAACAAACGCTTGTTTCTTGTTCGAAAAAGCTGCAAGGATTCTCACCGGTCTGGATGATTTACTGCTGAATTCAGAGCCGCTCAATTACCTGTTTCGGGAAATAAGTGATATGATAAATTATAGAATTCAGCTCTACAAACAGGCCAGGGAGTTTGTATCGCACACGGATAATCCTATTCAAGACTCCGTTGAATTGCGCTTGCTTATTGAGATCGCGGAAAGCTACATGGCACTTTGCAACTTTGAAAAGGCAACCGAATATTTTGAGCGAGCCCATGCAAAGCTGTTGACGCCAAGTTGGCACAGAATCCACGAATTGGTGACAAAAAAACTCATTCTGGCTGCGCTCGAGGCTAACAATTCTGTGAATGCATTGAAATATTTAGCTGGTCTATGTGTCACTGGCTCGACAAATATCATTGAGAAATTGCATACACTTGACATACAAGATTCTGAGTCCATTCGCTTAGAGTCCTCTCCATCATTTTTCAGGGTAGATGTCTCAATGTTTAAACAGTCACTTCATGACGAGGTTCGCGTTCATGATGAGGTGACCACTCAAATACGACTCGAGTCACTATTTGATCCCGTCCTACTAGAAAAAGCAATTTTTGGTAGCAAAGTCAACATCAGGCTCGAAAGTATTGATGTGACGTACGACAATAATGAAACGATAAGGATAAGCTCCACGGGGAAGCAGCATACCCAAATTCAAGTCGAGCGCACAAAGAACAATAAGGCGGCTTTCAATCTATCTAACTTCCGTGATAGGCTGATGGTATTGCATGTGAAGCGTACTGTTTCACAAACTGGGTGGCTTCTGGTAAAAGAAGTTTTCCTTGATCTCACAATAAAGGTAAAGCATCAAGCAAAAGAACTTTCCTTGAACAAATTAGAGAAGATTTTTCTCGAACAAGGGAAGATCGAGCAGACTTTTGATATGTATACAGCAAACGAGCATGGAGACATGGTGAAGACTCCTAGATTTTTAAGAGGTAGGGCTGCTAATCAGCTATTGGTGAAAGCGTACAAACCAGATGTCAAAGTCGAACCAGATTTCCAGTCAAAATCGATAATTGTCGGCGAAAAGCTTGAGACTGCCGTCAAGCTTCTATTTCCACCGCAGATAATGGAAAACATCAAATGTAAAAGTGTGAGGATACAGACAGAAACAATTGTCTATGACGATATGATTGAGACTAAGGCCCTTCATGCACAGATAAATTGGGATCTGATGAAGGACGATGAGCCTATGGAAATACTTGAAGAGTTGATGGCAAAGACCTCAGAGCGTCAGCACATTTTGCATCTACGCATCATGAAACCCCCAAGCTACATTATTTCTGATGACCTGGACCTCAAAGTTGTGGTTTATTTTAAACTTATTGTTATAAGCGACTTGGCTGAAGTGTCTGAGTTTGATATCTCTCAGCTAGATATGAAAATCTTGTCTAGACCCTTCTCCCAAGTCCTTACTGTCGAGCCCACGAAACAAGAATCTGAACTGTCCTCCATCCCCAGCCCGTTCGTGATTCGAAGCAAATCTGAAGAATCGTCGATGCCTGTTCTTTCGAGGCTGTGGCTCTTGGAATTGGAGATTGCGGATTCACACAATTTGCTCAAGCTGGAGATCATTGAGGTGTCTCTGGTGAACTTACATTTGCGCTCGATGAACCTGGATGTTGCATTTCACTGGCTGAGTCAATTAACATCGAACGGCTTATCTCATAGACGCAAATTTGTGACTAGGGGAATGCATCGCCCTACAACAATGAATACAACGATGGTTGCCAGCGCTGAATATACTTATAAAAGAAAGGGTACCCGATCTGTACTCAAGTATCGGTCAGAAAACGAAGAATTCAGCTTATCTTTACAAGACCCGCGTGTGCTTCTACTGGTGGAAAAAGCGAACAAGGCCGCCAATCTTTCATTTGCCATTGAAAACCCAACGTCACGCATCCTCACTTACTCCACGGCTTTGACGACTGACAAAGCAGTTAGTAAGGGAGTCATTTGGAACTTCGAAGATGTCAGAAACGAATATCCGTTGCAGCACACAATCACTCCCATTTTGCCTTTTAGTCAACACGTTATTCAATTTTTCGCAACTTACCGCAGTCAAGACAACGATGACGATGTTATAGAGCTACCTGAACTAACAGTCTTCGACGTGCACTACAAGGTGAACTTGCCAGTTACTTCCCTACAAAAAGACGTGAAAGTGGCCAACTCAGGATCATATATTAAGTTTCACTAAGGATCTAGATGATTAGTTAACGCCCAACAACTCGACGTCAAACACCAAGGTGGCATTTGGAGGAATCAAACCGGGGAACCCGCGAGGGCCGTAAGCCTCGTGGCCTGGGATAGTCAACTTGGCTTGGGAGCCAACAGACAACTTTGGGATGCCAATATCCCAGCCTTTGATGACCTGACCGACGCCAATCGTGCATTGGAATGGCTTACCTCTGTCACGAGAAGAGTCGAACTTCTTGCCGTTCTCCAAGGTTCCAGTGTAGTGGATGGAGACGGTGTCACCGACATTAGGGAAGGTCTTGCCATCACCCTGTTGAATGATCTCGACTTGAGTAATTTTAGGAGCTGACATTCTTGAAGTGAAGCTGAAATTTCTAGCTGGGTTGTAGGGGCTGAAAGATTGGTGTGGCAAACGAGTTCGGCTGATACGAGTGAACATATTGGACTTTTTGTAATGACTGTTAAAAACTCGCATTGGAGGACGGGCTCCCGTGAGTTGTGCAGGACATCACGTGCTATCTGCATTGACTATGTGCCAAGACATTGATGGCAACTTTGGCCAGATTTTTGAAGATGATTGCCGCCACGTGTTTTCATGACTACTCAATTGAGCGGAAACTTGAATGGGAGTGCTCTCAAGAATCTAAAAAAGCGAGATTTGTATGAAAGTCTATGAGCCGTCGAGAATCCGAATTCATTTTTGACCATCGAAGCTGTGTGCATTTGTCGAAAGTGCGGCTCGGACGGTAGCAGTGAGGCAATCTAGCAATACTGCATCAACCGTCAGGCAACCCAAAAGAGCCCGGCGAAGACAGATACACCCATTCGAAATACATCGAGATGGGAAACGACGTCAGAATAGAAATCGACCGAAGCAAAACCGGGGGGACATTCACAAATTATGATATAATTAGCGGGGTGATCAAACTCACAACTACATCCGCATTGACATTATCTTACATCCAAGTCAAGCTAGAGGGTGTGTCTGAGACGCAATTAGTAATACCTGCCAGACCTGAGATCGAGACAAACGACGCCCGAAACCGAAGGAATGAAAGACGAAATAGGAGGAGAAATAAAAGAGATGAGAAAGATAAGTTTCGACAAGATACGCACAAGATTCTTTACGATTCTTCTATTGTGTTTCCCCCAGAAAATGTGAGAAATGTTTCTCAATCAAAGGACTTTACATTGGCCCCAGGAACATATACTTATGGATTCCAATTCAAGATCCCTCTTTCCAATTCATGCAAAAAATTGACAGGCATCTCTAACAAAATTCTGTTCAGCAAATCAAATTTCGACATAGTCATCAACAATGGTAATTTCAATGGTAGATCCATCATGAACTCAGCAAACAACTACTTACTGGGACTCTCCAATTCTGGTAGATCCCCACAAGTCAATGGTCAACCACCTCAGGCTCAAGAATACCATATAGAGACCCAGTTACCCCCGACTTTGCAAGACATGCGAGGTATGGCCAATATCAAATACTTTGTTAAGGTTACTTGCAAACGGTCGTCGATTCTCAAAGCCAATTTGCGGGCTTATGACCCATTTGTTTTTCTCCCGCTAGACTTAAACAATCAATTTAGTCCTTTTAGAGAGGGGCAGCAATTCGAGGAATATAGGGAGCGATTCTATCGCAAGGACTTGGTCTTCAAGGATAGGCTTCCCGAGATCGTTGGGGTTAAGTTGCCCCCTTCTTCAAAAACATTACCCACAACACCTGACCTAAAAAGCGGAAACCGATTTTTTGGGTCTTTCTTCGGAACAAGCTCGCCAAAGAACCTGCCCTCCCATCTGTCTAGAAGTCCTGGGCTCACTGAAGTTGGTGTGAAAAGTGTAGACGTGCCATTTGCGTTCGAGATGCGAATGCCACATCCGCCGAGCCTTTCACCCACCGCTGCGCCCACATTCAAGCTATACTTTGTGTCTGACGTTGATCCTACCAGATACTCTTTGGCCAACTACGGTAAGTCTGATCAGTCGAACGGATTGGGAATCGTGTATCTCCAAAGTCTCAAGTTCGAGTTGATTTCGCTCACGATGATCTCTGTGGTAGACAACGACGGCAACACCAGTGAGATACATCAATCGCGTGTGGAAGAGACAGTTCCTCTCTGCAACAACACGTATCTGAATCTTCAATTTGATTTGAGGAAGTGCAAAAGACAGAAATCATCTTCTGCAACTAGCTCGGGGTTCGTAGGGCCCACTGCTCATGAGTTGGAAATCCCCAACAAATATTATGAGAATTTTCGTCTTCCGCGCAACCTCGCCCCTACTTTTCAAACTTGCAATATATCGCGTGGCTATGGATTATCCGTTGTCGCGGGTGTGTCAAGTGAGAAGTTGATTGATATCGGTTCGTTCAAAGAGATCAATGAAAAAGTTAAATATATTGACATTTTTTGTCCCGATATACAGATATTGAGCGGGCTCAAACTCACGAGTAATTTACATTCTAATGCTTCGGGGACAAGCTTGGGCATTGCCGCTCCAGGATCAGGAAACGGAAGTCTCAGCAATGGATATCCGCCAGATCTTAAACCGCAATTGCCTGAGAGAATTTCTCTGCAGTCGGTACCGCATCCCAAGGAGAAAGAGTCAGCGGCCTCTATTCCCATCGGCAATCTATCGATAAATGAAGACGGTGGCCAAAATATCCCATTGCCTACCTACGATGATGTTGTGAGAGAGAGCTCATACCAAGACGATTCAGAGCACCAGAGGGCGCGCTACAGGTACGGGAGTTCCGGCTGAGGCTGCTTGGGTCGAAGATCATTTGGCCCATGGAATTGTTGTTGCAGAACGCGAAGCAGAAATTTGATGCACGTGTGGACTGGGGTCAGGATAACAGCACATACAGAGTTTCTATGATGAAAGCACTCTCAATTGCCCTTCCATCAGACATACTCACGACGTCGTGCTGCTAAAAGAAGTTGGATTTTCGTGGAAGAAGCCAAGCGCGCAACTGACGTCGGGGCGACGCGCACGGACGCAAGGCTACGCCCAACTGATCCTCAGACACACGTCTGGCGCGTCTGGCGCATTTAGAATCACAGAAATGGGAGCGTGAGGGTCTACTTGGGTCTCAGTCTCATCAGTGTAAGACTTATTAAAATAAACTCTTTATACATCTAATTCCACATTTGATGGAAGCAAAGCAAGGAGCTCGAAAGTCTTGAATCAAACGGTCACTTATGCTTGAGACCTCGACAGAGAAGTAGCAATAGTCAGAAATCCTGCGTGAAAAAACGTCCTCAGCTGACCTCCGAAGGCGTTGCGGCGCTGTTTCCCAAGGGAAATTTTTAGTGGCTCGGGAAAAATAATAGAGTCGCGAGCAGCTTTCGCCATATCCGGGAACATATAACGTGCACTCACTTCGCCAATATCCAAGCAGTGGTTTTTCGAAAAAAAAATCTAAAAAGTTTGTCTTGTTGGCCTGCTCACGAATATATCATTCCTTCTCGACCAGCTAGCCACCACCCCAACTTCACCTCTTCATTTCTCCAGATCAGAAGCAACCTTGCCAGTTCTGCATCCAGAGTCGCTGACAGAAAAATCTCACGGGCATTTTCCACACTAGCCCAGAGCAAATCACTTACCGGTGAAATAATCACATCGTACAATATCCAAATGTCTGAGTCCAGTTTCTTTACAAAAAACAAGACCGCCATTTTGGCAGCCGTCTTGGCCAGTGCCTCGGCCGTAGGTGCATACTATTACTACGCCCAATTGCAGGCCACTTCGCCACCATCCGAGCCAGCCTCGAAAAAGAAGAAGTCGAAGAAGAAGAAGACCACAAAGGACGCTGGCGATGCCAGCACAGCCTCCAAGGATGATGCCATTTCACAAAAGGAAAGCCAATCGGCAGACGTAGACACCAAGGTGCCCTACCCGGTAAATGCCAAAGGGTTCCCTGAGATCACCGATGAGCTTATCGCCAAGCTCTCCAGTCTGGAAAGAGAGGAGTGGGCCATTTCATTGAAGAAGGCCGGTAATGACAGATACAAGGCGGAGAACTTTGAGGACGCCATCACGTTCTACTCTGCTGCGTTGCAGGCGAAGCAAGACCCGGTCTTTTACTCCAATAGATCTGCCTGTTACGCCGCCTTGGACAAACACGAGCAAGTCATTGAAGACGCCACAGCGGCCATCAACATCAAGCGTGACTATGTCAAGTGCATCTTGCGCCGCGCCAACTCCTACGAGGCGTTGGAAAAGTACCCCGAGTCCATGCTCGACTTGACTGCCTTGACGATTTTCGGCGGCTTCAACTCCAAGTCCGTCGAGCAGTCTTTGGAGAAGGTGTTGCAGAAACATTCCTTGAAGATTGTTGAGGCAAACTTGAAGAACAGAGTGCCCGAGTTGCCCTCTGCTTCTACAATCGGCTCATTCTTTGGAACCTACGTATCTGAGTCCAACCCAGAAGGCATTTCGGAGGAGTCGACGGGTGGAGACAAATTCTTGTTCGACGCTTTGACTAACATCAACGCCAACACTATCGATGGTTACGAGGCTGCTGACTCTCTCTTGAATCAAGCAGTCGAGGCTTACAACATTGACTCCTTGAACAAGGATTCGCCTGAGGCCGCCACCGCGTCCATTGCCTTGGAATATCTTGCCGCCTTCAAATTCATGAAGAACGTCCCCACTGAGGCTTCTGAGCTTATCGACAAGGCTGTATCTCTCAAGCCAAGACCTAGAACCTACATCATGAGAGCTTTGATCAATGCTGACAGATCCTCTTTCACAGAGGCTCTCGCCGACTTTGAGCTTGCACAAAAGCCAGATCCTGAAAATGGAGACGTTTACTACCACTTGGGCCAATTATACTATCTCACCTCTGACTTGGACAAGGCCGAGGAAAATTTCTTGAAAGCCAAACAATATAACCCAGATAATCTCTACGCATACATTCAATTGGCCTGTATCATCTACAAGCAAGGAAAATTTGAGGAATCCAAGCAGTCCTTCGATGAGGCTAGATTGAAGTTCCCAACTTCGCCAGAGATCTTGAATTATTACGGTGAAATCTTAGCTGACCATGGTGACATTCAAGGTGCCATCAAGCAGTACGAGGTTGCCGCCAGATTGCAAGAAGCGTTGCCTAACTACAGCGTGGGAGCTGTTCCATTGATTAACAAAGCTTCTTTGATCTCAAGAGAAGGCCCCGAGCAGTTGCCTTTGGCTGAGGAGTTGCTCACGAAGGCTTGCGAATTGGACCCTAAGTCCGAAATAGCCAGGATCTCTCTTGCCCAAGTCAAGTTACAAACTGACAAGCCAGAAGAGGCGGTTGCGTTGTTCGAGGAAGGTTCTGAGTTGGCCAGAACATTTGAAGAAAAGGTGCAAGCAACATCGTTTGCAGAGGCCACCAAAATGCAATTGAAAATTAAGGCTGACCCAGTGTTGAGCGCCAAGGTCCGTGAGTATTTGGCCGCTAGCATGTAATTTGTTTGAAACTTTTCGTTTGCAGAATGCAAGCTTCACTTTAGAAGGTCGGTGACATAAAGTCCAAAAAGAGCAAAGGCCGAAAACGAATCGGACAACGGGCTTCTTAATCGCCAATCAGGGTGTTTTACTTGACTGCAGTGCTCAAGCATATTTTGTTTAAATGACGCTCTGGTGAGCATTGTAAGTCTTTTATGTACATAATTCCGAATGATCCTATAAAAATTACACTGCCAGCGATTCTACATCCATTGATTCGACCAATATGCAGGAAATACTCTCTTTGTTAGATTAGTTGAGATCTTTAGCCTGCGCTTTTTGCACCCACTCGATGAACCCAGAAAACATAATTAGGGCACTCGTGTCGGCGCCCAAAAAAGGGTATTGCGATTCTGAATATTTTCTTGATCTCTCGTATGTCACTCCAAGAATAATTGTGGCCGCAGGCCCCTCCGACAATTTCGTCTCGAATATATTTCGCTCGCCTGTTGCAACAGTTGTCTCTCATCTTAATCGATACAAGTCCGGCAATCAAACTCATTGGCATATTTGGAACTTACGGGGCGAAGGTTCCGGATATACGACTGAAGATGTTCCTGCGGAGCACTGGTCCTATTACCCCTTCCCAGACCAGCTGCCGCCTAGTATATCGCTTTTAATCGCCATCACGCAGGAGATGAGTGAATTTTTCAGGGTGTCACCCAAGAATGTGGCATTGATTCACTGTCGTGAGGGCAAGGGAAGATCCGGGACAGTTTGTTGTGCCTTCTTGATGTATGAGGCAAAGACAAAAGGTGTATACATATCGGTGGACGAGGCAATAGCAATGTTCACTCGAAGACGTATGAGAAAATTTTTTGGGCCTGGGGTATCGATCTTTAGTCAGATTAGATATCTTTCCTACTGGAAAACATATCTTCTGCTTACCGACGAGATGGTAGAGAACTTCCACGAGTTCGACAACCGCGGCAGAGTTCCTTTTGATACGAGCAGATCTGTCATCACCAAGATAACCGTAGTGAGGCCCACCCTGTTGCTCGTTTTGAGCAAATTCAAATTGGCCGCCTATATTGAGAAGGGAAACGGCTTGGAAACCGAACTTTTACGAACTCAAAGTTTGGGTTTTCCACACATCAGCGCGAGCACTTCTTTTCTTGATGTCCCGGTAAACATTCCAATCACGGCTCAGATGAAGGACATCAAGTTGTCATTTGAAAGAAAATTCTGCCTCGCTTACGCATGGTTCAATTTATACTTTGAAACTTTAGGTGAGCTGGAAAGGCCTCTTCCGCATCATGGTGGATCCCACATCACCGCAAAACGTCTTGTTTTACCATGGGAGATGTTCGATGGGACACGTGGGCTCAAAGTGAATTCTAGTCTCAAGCTCTTCGATAAGGTCGAGGTGCTGTGGGCTTATCATTTTCCGAGGCCATGAAGCCTCGCCTCGGAGAACTGATAACTGCTAGTTTTACTTCATCTAGAACTAGTGAAAAGACGCATCAATCATGACTTTTTAATTATGCTATAGAGAGGAGGATTCATCCGCCTTTCTTGAGATTATTGTCTGCTAGCCAAACCTCTCTCAAAGCAGCTTTCGCCGTTTCGAGATGTCTCGAAGACTGTGTCCTTTTAGAGTTACTTATTTTATTGAGCGCGTACGGCTTGGAAACGGCCACCTCTTTAAATAATAAAATCGAGTCGTTCTGGTGCCACTGTACGTTTTCTTTTCCCAATTTGAAGGTGAGTTTCTCGTAAACTTTCACGGCCAAAGACTCGCTTTTCTTGACTCCTGATACACCAGGTTGAGGCTGAGGTGGTGGCGATGCTTGTTTAAGGGCGGATTTGCTCGCTTTGGCTAATGCCTGATTCAATCGAGATTCGAGCTTCTTCACCTCGAGCTTGGGAATGAAGCCACCATGTTCATTTGGACGGTGGTGCTTTTTCGGATATGGTGGAAGCACTGATATAGATTTTATGAATGCAGTATTGATGATCTTGTATGAGTTTACCAGCGGCGCTGCCTGGTCTGGTTTGACAGTTGCCAGAGGTGTGATTTCGAGTGCCAACACCCTTTGTTTTAGGGAAAACGCATGGATTGTGCCCGATATCGACTCGTCTAGGAGGTTTGTGATCTTCACCTTCAAGTTGATAACCTGATCCAAAGATTCCATGATACCTCCAATGCCTTAGATGCAAAAAAAGATACAGTGAATGAGGTGAGATTTATGGTCCGATTCGATTCAATCCGGATGTGGTCAATGCTGTTTTGCCTATAGATGGTGGCGTGAAATTGTGACGCAATCACCAGAGATCAATCGAATGCTTCCTCGCGCTCACGCAGATTTTCAAATCATGTTAGTGCGGGTTTAGGGCCAAGTCCGGGCTGGAGCTGCGCGGCTCTAACATTTTCAATGCCAATGAAAAGGCTACCAATATGAAGCATTAAAATATTTGTTGTGGATTTTTAATTATCTGGCAAAGAAAGTATATCAGAGAGATAAAGCAATACACAGCTGAAAATTCGCAGCTCCTCGGGGGCACGTCCTATGTATGGAGGAAAAGAAGCTAATTTCCGGTCCACTTTCAAAGGAACGTAATTTCAGAAGATCTAAACGCAAAGATGAAGAAACAAAAGGTCCCATTAATCTGGAAACAGCCCTTGAAAAAAAAAGTTATGGACGCAACGATTTTTTGAGATTTCCAACGCCTGAAAATCTAATCTTCTACCTGTGTTCAATTGGAATATTTTCGTAAAAGCAGTCATTAAATGTCCTTAGAGGACTACCTGCTCCGTCCAGGTGCACGTTCATGGTTTCTTTGAAAAAAAAAAAAAAACAATATCTAAGTCATAAACACGCGCCAGTTGCGGTCACGTGTATGGACTTTTTGTTCAGATCACAATACAGATAATAGCAAACTCTGCTCCGGATACAAATCTTTCTTCACCTGATTCTGTATTGAGACAAAAATGGGTATTTTCATTCCTAGAGACAAGCTCCCGAACTTGAAGCTCTACAAATACTCCTCAGAAGACCACTCTCTCGTTTCTCGCTTTGTCTTGAAAAAATGGTGGAACTCATTTGTGAAAGTATTCCCCATGACCATGGCCCCGAACGTGATAACTCTTCTTGGCCTTTTCTTCGTGCTAGGCAACCTATTATGCGTCTTTTACTTCGATCCATACTTGAATGCTGACTCGCCTCGCTGGTGCTACTTCTTTTACGCATTCGGCCTATTCATGTACCAGACTTTTGATGGCTGTGATGGTTGTCATGCTAGAAGAACAGGCCAAAGCGGGCCATTGGGCGAGTTGTTTGATCATTCCATAGACGCGATAAACACAACTCTTAGCTGCTTCATCTTTGCGTCGGTGTTCCAATTGGGCTTCGGCTACTTGTTATTCATCGCGCAATTGGCCTCGGTCTGCAACTTCTATACGTCTACGTGGGAAGAATACCACACTCACACGCTATACTTATCGCTGTTCAGTGGTCCCGTAGAAGGAATCTTGATTCTTTGCAGCTTGTTCATTTTGACAGGAGTTGTTGGCCCCGGAATCTGGAAATACGATCTTTTCACGCTAAACTTATCTGCCTTGGGCTCGGGATTTGGCGTCTACAGCGTTAACACCACTACCATTTCCTCCGTCTTGGGTTTGAGCCAAGTTTACTTCAATATTTCATCTACCATGAAGAATGTTTCAAAATACTACAAGTCGGAGGGTAAAGGCTCACGCGCAGAGGTGAAGAAGAAGATTTCAAACGCCTACAAAGGCTTGATTCCATTTTTCGCGTATTACGCATCCATCGTCACTCTTTTATACATATTCCCCGAAGTTACCACACAGCTTGGCTTCCCACTCATCATTTCCATCGGCTCCAGTATAGCGTTTTGCGTCGGGAGGATAATTGTGGCGCACTTAACTAAACAAAGCTTTCCTTACAAACAGATTCCTACTGCCATCCCGCTCGTGCAATTGATCGTTGCCAAATATCTTATTTCGGTCAACGGTTATGATAGATATAGCACCCTTGCCGCAGTCATTTGGACTGGTGCTGGTGTGACTTTGGGTATCCATGGCATGTTTGTTGCAGAAGTGATCATGGAAATCACTTCGTACTTGGATATTTACGCTTTGTTCATCAAGCACAAGAAGGTCTGACTTTTCGACTTGAAATGAGCTTGTGAGTCGTTGCGAGGAATACGTGTCCGCTCTTATTCACTTTAGTCTAGATCAATACATAGGCAAAGCAAATGTAGTGCCTTCACTTCCGAAAATATTTGTCTTCCAATATTGGAAATACCCCTTTATTCGTATATGTACAAGTCATAAATTACATTCATTCTCGTCACGGCTCGGCGCTCATTGGCGAGTAATCATGATACAAACCATTTAGTAACACTAACTATCTGTCACCCTTAGGCAGCCGCTTTCTCGCCGTTGAAAGCAGCCTCAGACCCGGGAGCCAACACCTCTTGGGCGGACTGCTGCAAAGACATCTCCTTTTCCATCTCCTGCAATTGAGTCTCAGCCAAAATCGCCAAAGACAATGGCACACCTAACAACAAAATGGAGGAGGTCACGCCCCACAACAAGGAGCCACCCTTGCTGAAAGCAGTAGAGGCAACACTTTTGGCCGACTCCACAGCATTCACAATCTGGTTTCTTTGCGTAGGCGGGACAACGTCCTTCAAGGCAACGATTCTGTCGTAGAAAGTTTCGTTTTCGAGGTCGAAATCATCCTCGTAATCTGAGTCGGATTCGGAATCCGAGTCGCTGTAAGTGTGAGCGTCAGCTGCTGGAGCTGTCTTCTCGAATTTTGTGGCAGTCTCGTCGTCGACTTGAGTCAATTTAACCATTTTTGTTAGTTGATGAATCACGGGGGGTAGGTTCCGATCCCACTCATGCTGTGCGCATGTAGCAAATGCTCAAAAATTTTAATGGGGTGTCGCACGACCAACAAGCAATTTAGCGTGCGCCGTTGACTTGCATGGAGATCCTGAGCAAGTTCGGGAGTTTTCAACCATTTCCTGCTTTTTTAATGAAAAGCATTGCAAGTATGAGACGTTGTGTTCTTTGACGGTTTTGACAGAGTGCTTTCGGCAGTGGTTAGAGAGTGGCGTGGGCAATACTATCTTACGCACCCGCGACAAAAGCTTTGGGATACTACCAATCGTAGCAACCGCTGGAATTTGCAGCCACCAAGCAGAAAATTTGTGGCTGTTTCCAGGCGGATTATGTATCCATCACGTCACAAAAGAGGGACTCACACATCATCGAAGAAGACCCGTTACTGACTCATATCCCAAAGCACGCATCTCGTCGGGATAATGTCTCACATTGTAAAACTGTATAAATGATCGCAAGGAGATTTCCTGGTCGTATGAGTCTTTGAATTCATTCTCCAAGTCCTTGCCGCTTAGCCAATTGTCTTTAAGAGAGAGCTTCATGTGCAAATAGATAAGCGAAATAACATCCATATTGAGTGCTCGCCATTTGCGGCCTTGATACGGGGTGATCTTCTTGAATATTTTAAGTATTGGTTTCCGTAGATCTTCGTTGACATAGTTTAGGAGAATAATTTTGAGAAAATCAGTGGGCTTCGTGTCATTGAAAATGAAGACCCTCTGCGACACATTTTTGATCAAGATTTTCTGTGTGACTGTTAGCAAGTTAACCAATATGAAGCCAAAATCGTGATTGAATTCGGTGATGTTGGCAACCAATTTTTTATCCTCATCATACGCGTGATTGAGTTTGGCAGCTGGCGTCTTATTCACCAAAGTGTACTTTTGCTCACTTGCAACCGTTCTGCCTTGGCAAGCTTTCAAAAAGCTGAACTGGGGAAATGTAATGGAGGGGTTCAAAAGTCTATTCTGAGAACACAAAATGTCATAACTTTGCATGTCCTTATTTTCTGTGACTAGATTTTGCAAGCAAGGATTGTAAAAGCTGTCAGACAAGAAGTCAATGAAGACACTAAAAAATTTTGCATCAAAAAGCAAAGAGCTGAAATAATGGGCCTTGATGGGATGACTTAGTTTGAACCAACGTAGAGTCAAGGCCAATATAGCAGACGCTGCTTTAAGTGAGGTTTCCTTTGCCCGAAGTACATCCAAACGATGGAAAATGATCTCAGGTATTTGTTTATTGCTGGATTCTTCATCGCCAAAACGCTCGGCGAATGATGTGTGTGGGTCCAATTCTGTTTCTAGGTCTCTTAGACTTAAATCAACTTTGCTCGTTTTGATGACGCTCACCAAAAGTTCGACGAGCCCGCGCAAGTGCTTCAACGAATTTTTGTAGTACGCCTCTGCTCGGTTCAAGGAGCGCTCGACATTCGAGTCACTTGCAAATTTTTCATCGACAATGGGGCTCTGTCTGATCAATCTCACCAGTTGACCTGTTCCATTCCCTCTCTCTTGAGACAGAAAGATATCCTGCTCGTGAGATAAGCGCTTCGCCAGGTAACTCTCGTATATTCCGTCCTCGATCAAACGAGAAGCTTCGCTTATTGCCTCTGGAAATTTTTGATCCTCTTGGAAGGGGTAAATAAAAGGAAGTCCCTGATTGACATGATACAGTTTTCTCACTTTTTCCCCGCCAGACATGAATTCAGAAGGTGTTGTAGGAGGCGACGGAACTGGTGTTGCTATGTGTACAGTGCTTCCGGGTAGATTTCCGTAAACAGAATGCAGCTTGTTGGTCCTTGGAGCGTCGATTAAGCTCGAAAGCGAGCTTGAGTGGAATTTGTTGGCCATGAATAATTCACGTTCTTGTGAGAGGGATAGCAGGTCCAGAAGCAACGTGGAAAGACTCTGTGTGTCATCATTGTCATGAAAATCGAGACTTGACAGTAGTATATCGATCTCGCTTTTTTTCAACGGGTATTTATCCTGGAGGTCCTCTTCGTAAGTGTAGTATTCTATTGGGGAGCATACAAGCTGCTTACTTGATTTGTTCTTTCTCTTTTTGTTTTTCACATTAAATTTCTTGGAAAGGTGCTCATCGGCCAAATTCTGAATTTTTGAGTCGCCCAATTCTAGTAGCAAGAGCTTCCATTGTATAAGGAGGCAATTACGAATTCGTAACCGGGGATCAGGAGTCACATTCCAAAACTCACAGAGCTTAACGATTTTGGTGAGCAAATCGATCTCACTCAAAGTTTTCAAGCCAGCATCTGGTCTCGATTGCCGTTTGAGCGCTACGTTGAGTGTGAAGTAAATTGTGGTCATGAGCTTGAGGTAATTGGATGCGAATTGAACGGAGAAAGCTTTTGCTTGATCCCCAAGAGGCCCCTTCAAGAACTCGGAATAGACACAACCTAGGAGTTTCGCAACGGCGGTGAAAGATCTCAGAGTGAAGAATAAGTCACAATTCGACTCTATTTTTCGGAGCTGGGACGAGTCATCGTCAGCGTCGGTGAACTCTCCTAGTATGAAGTAGACTAGCAGATCAAGCCAATCCCACTCTCGCAGAAGATCCATCAAGTTTGCTAAAGGCGGATTTTCGAGGTCCAATGGTACACGAGGAGCACTCTGAAGAGTTCTTAGTCCAATTGAGGCGAAATCTGAGGCGGCAAACCATTGTTCCAATTCTTCTTTGAGGCCACCGAGGTCCGCATGTTGGTAGATCAAATTTGGCTTTGTGTACAAGAATTGGTATGAGTTGGCATCTGGCTTCGGATCCAGATAAGGATTGCTCGGGTTCGACGACGACCATTCGCTACCCTGTTGAATCTGATTAGCCCTTTCGTTTAGTTTATTCTGAAAAGACTCGTCTGAAAATTGGCTTGCACCTGCACTTGAGGATGAATGGTCAATTATCTCATCTTCCAAGCGGTCTATCAGAACGTTCTGGTCTTCCGGAAAGTCCATCACTGAAGTTTCATTATCCATGGTGTCATGAGCTGGATCGAATATGCGGCACAAAAGTCAGGCAGTATTTGTACATGTTGCGTGTACATTCCAGATCCGGAGCTAGCCCTTTCCGGTTAAGCGCCACGGGACAGTCGCGGGGCGGAGTGCGCGAGGTGATATCTCTCATGGCCCGAAGAAAGAAATGGTGATACAGTAGTAAGAACTATTCAAGATCAAAGGGAATGAGTGTATGGGGATTTGCCGTATTAATTTCATTTTTTAATAACCCAAGAGGTAGTTCAAAAGAAACAACTGGGAGAATCTCAGTGAAGTTGCGTCTCACACTGAACTACGTCATAAGCTAGAGGCCTCTAGGAGCTGCGACGTTTCATGAGCGGGGCTAGATGGGTCAGGGCCCAGAGGAGGCGCGCGGGGCTCGCCAAGGAAGACAGGCGATGGTGGTCAGACATTTTAGACGTAGGCAAACGCCCAACAACATAGAGGAATAAGCAACCCAGACAGGTGGGCAAACAACCAAACAAAGAGTAGCATTTTTGGACAAGAAAGCGACTCAGTTTATTTGATTCATGTGTTAGGCTTTTAATTTATAAATGGCTAAATTTTGGAGAATGGATTTCATCTCTGTCACCTTTTCAAATCTCCATATTACTTCGTTTCGTACACGAAAAAGCTTGTATTGAAGCGGTGCTGCGTTAGGGCCGGTGGTTACAGCTGGGACGGGTCCGTATAGTCCTCAAATAGGCCATGGTTGAAGTCGAGTGACAGGGCTCGCCTTTTACTGAGACACCCTTTTGTGTAAAGGAGAATGAGGAAAAATAAAATTAAATAAATTAAGATGTCCTTTCACTTTACACCCGTGCGACACTTAAACAAATTCAAGATCGTCACTGTTATTTTCGCTGGCCTTCATTGAGTAAATTTTTTCAACCTTTATTGTGCCTGCTTGAATTACTCGAGGCGGATGGCCCCGAATGCCCAACGACGTGGCTTGCGCGAACCGCTAGGAACGTTATGGAACGTCGTTACGTCTACGCGACAGCTTCACAGGCCACTCACTAGTAACAAGACCAGCTGTTCTCTTAGAGAAATGACAATCACACTCAAATAAATAATAATAAATAATCAGAAAATGTACCTATTTCATTTTTTCAACGACCTAATCTCAGGTTTCGAGGAAAAGAAAAAGCCCCAGTTGAGGTGAGGCCTCGTTACAAAATGCACAGGGCTCGCAAAGTAGTACTGTATTGTCGTATTTTGGCTCCGAGCAAATAATAGCCCGCTCCAGTGCACTGGTTACGTCACCGCAAAAAGCAGGACCTCAATAGCTCAGACCACTGCACATCGTGAGTAGGGCCTCTCGGACGAAACGGCGCTTCAAGTGAAGGAAGATTGTGTAACATGCAGATGCTTTGATGAAAAAAAAAATGAATTTTCCAGATACGGGAACGGGCCCGTTGCTTGCTACTGTATGCGGCTTGACCCCAACCCCAACTGTGAGAATCTTGAATCACCCGACGCACGTGCCCACCCTCTCCAATGCTGGAGATAGCTGCGGAGAAGGTGGAAATACAGATTTCGCCTGAATCTAAGACTTGAGGATTCAAAAATTCCAGATTCCCAAAGCCGTAGGCTGCAATGACTTCTCGACTCTCATTCTTCAGCGTAGTGCTTGGCTTGACTGGCCTCTTACTTGCGGGCACGCTTAGTCGTGGCGCAGAGCCTCGCAAAGTCCTGTGGAAACCCGCAAGCTAGATTGCTCTTCTCTTGCTACACACCCACAGATTGTCTCAAATATCCAGCGCGCTTGACTGTTGCTCATGCAGGAGTGCACGCAACGGTCCACAGTGTGCATAGTATCTTCTAGCTGGGCGCGGGCCTGGGGTTCCCATATATATATATATCACGACGGATTCCCAGAGCAGGGTCGTATTTTTTGATCTTGAATCTTGAATTCGCCAATTATCTTTTCGATTCTTTTCTCAAAGTGAAAGTCGATATTTCGCAGGTCTACGAACACGCTCCTTCAGACCACGCCCCGCCATTAAAAGAAACCCCGCTTTTCTTGATATCGCCCTGCTGATCCCCGCAGCGCCAAACACCCCGCCTATTATATTTTATAATGTCGACCGAAAAAAAGGAGTCACCCCAATTCCAGTCTTATCTCAATAATGACGGAATCGACGAGTTGACCCCCGCACAGAGAAAACACAGAGTGTCGTCGTTGTCGTTGTCCGATTTGAACCAATGGCAGAATGGCTTGACCAAGTTGTCTTCCTCGACGTCTTTGAGCAAGCAAGGCTCACACGCAAACTTGAAGAAAGTCGACTCCTTGGCCAAGCTTTCGAGAAACTCTTCCATCATCAAGAGAAAGAAGAAGTCGGTGATTGACCACCCACGTGTGGCCTCCTACGCCTTCTGTTTCGACATCGACGGTGTCATTTTGAGAGGCCCAGACACCATTCCCCAGGCCGTGGATGCCATCAGAATGTTGAACGGAGACAACAAGTATAACATCAAGGTGCCCTCGATTTACGTCACCAACGGTGGCGGTAAGCCCGAAAAGGTCAGAGCCGAGGACTTGTCCAAGAGATTGGAGACCGAGATCAAGATCGACCAGATCATCCAGGGCCACACACCTATGAGAGACTTGGTTCCTGTCTACAAAAACGTCTTGGTTGTTGGCGGTGTCGGAAACGTGTGCAGACACGTGGCCGAGTCCTATGGCTTCAAGAACGTTTACACCCCGTTGGACATCTTGAAATGGAACCCTGCAGTGTCCCCTTACCATGACTTGACCGAGGAGGAGACGCAGTGTTGCAGACATGACGTGGACTTTTCCAAGACGCCAATCGATGCAATTTTGGTTTTCGCCGACTCCAGGAATTGGGCTGCCGACCAGCAAATCATTTTGGAGTTGCTCTTGTCGAAGAACGGTGTCATGGGCACTGAGTCCAAGACCTTCGACGAAGGTCCAGAGATCTACTTTGCCCATTCCGACTTTATTTGGGCCACCAACTACAAGTTGAACAGATACGGAATGGGTGCTTTGCAAGTGTCAATTGCCGCGTTGTACAAGGAGCACACGGGCCACGAGTTGAAGGTCCACAGATTTGGTAAGCCCCAAGCCGGCACTTTTAAGTTTGCCAACAAGATCTTGAGCAAGTGGAGAAAGGGCATGTTGGACGAGCACTTGAAGAAATTGAGTGTCAACGACCCTAACGCCGAGGAGGCAGATATTTTGATCAACGAAGATGGAGAGGAGTTCATCAATCAAGCCAAGTTGGAGTCCGGGAACTACGAAGATGAATACGAGGAGGATGATGGAAAGATCATCGACAAGTTGGGTGAGTTGTCTGTCCAAGACAAGATCACTTTACAAATGCCACCTGCTTCTACAGTGTACTTTGTGGGTGACACCCCTGAGTCTGACATCAGATTTGCCAACTCGCACGATGACTCGTGGTTTTCAATTCTTGTCAAGACCGGTGTGTATCAGGACGGCACGGTTCCAAAATATAAACCCAAGCACCTTTGTGACAATGTTTTGGAGGCGGTAAAGTTTGCCATCGAAAGAGAGCATGCCATGGAATTGGCCGAGTGGAACGAAACTGCCACCGAGCCAGAAGGCTCTGCTAGCAGAGTTTCTTCGAAGATTAACTTCAACGACTTTGTCATGACCCCAAGCGAGAAGAAGGATCAAGAGGAGAAGAACAAGATCAAGAACATTAAGAAGGTCGATGATCATGAGTCTGTGGAAGTCCCTGACTTGCTTAGCGCACAACTCAATAAATTTAAGGACAGTGCTTAGACTACTGCATCAAATATCACATAAACTCCAATACGTATATACATATAACTCATCATAATCATCATTTCGGATAGTCTGTGGCGTATCAGATCAATAGACCAATCGAACAAAGGAAACAAGATAGACCAAGACAGATTTGCAGGGGAAAGCTGCACGGTTCTCCAATAAGCTAAATGCGGAACCAGAGTAAATTCCGAAATCCACTCAAAAAAATGCTTCAGTTCTTCATATTGCTTTTTACAGATGGTTCTTCTCACAATGCTTTTTTTTTTTCTGAAGTCAGACATTCCTTCTTATACTGGACCCGCTCAAATAAACGCGACTGTGAGTCTTCGGCTGATGTTTTGATTGATTCGCGAGGTGAACTTTAGAATCTTCTTTTCCAGAATACCAAACAACATGGGAGGGAGAAATGCGGAATTCTCTCTTGAGCAAGCAGAGGATTTTTATAAAGCCAAAACGGCACCCTTCGAAGTCACGCCGTCTGATCCCACCTCGATAAAACGCGACCTCAAGCAGTTGGAAAAGATCTACGAAAACCTCAAGTTCCAGTACTTAGAACAAGACACGCGCGATAAGTTTATTGCGCTCTTGTTTTCGGACGATGCGAGGCGTGTTACGGCAAAGGACGCCGAGACTTTGAACAGCGAAAACAGCATATTGGCGCGAGAGTTGGAGCTGCTCAAAGCCGAGCTTGAAGTCAAGGTCTCCGCAAGTCAATCTGCGGCAGAGGACGTGATAACGCTCAACAAAAGACTCGAGGAAAGAGCCAAAGAGGTTGAGGCAGCCAACTCTGAACTCCTGGAGATGGAAAAAGAATTCGACGATCTTGTAAATGCCCCACAAAACGAAAGTTATAGGATGTTGCTAGATTTAAACAGGATGATAGATCTGCAAGACGTGCAACCCGACGTAGCAATTCGTATTGCCGAGACAAATCTAGAACAGGACAAGACTGCGCTTAGTGCGCTTGAGCAGGAAGAGCAGAGACTCCTTTCGAAAAATTCTGACCTCGACAAGCTAATTCAAGATCTACAATACCAACTAGGGCAATTGAGGTCTGAGCTTAGTCATGTTGCCAAAGTACCAAATGGGCACCAAGACCCCGAGCAAATCCGTGCACAACAATTGCGCGAGCTCAATTCTGTACTACAGAAACTCACCATAGCACCTGTTGAAATAACTCAAGAGGAAGAAAACCATGTTTTGTCATGGAAACAGAACAAAGTTGTCATGGGACGAGACTTAACAATAGTGTCGGTTCTGAATAACGCGTTGACATCTCTTGAGGTAGAACGTGTGAACCGCATCTCTGGCGATGCGAGGGCCAAGCGTCTTCTGGAAGTTTTGGTAAATGTTTTTGCGAAGTAGAGGTACAATGCTTTTTTCTGAGTTCCAAGGAATCCCACATACCCACAGTTTTCACTGGACCTTACTTTCGGCACCTCTTTCGGCACCCCTTTGATCGAAAATTCATATTAAAGCTTATCTGATAAACCAGGCGAAATAGTGAAACTTAACTGGGGATCATTCCCATCAAGCAATACATTTACTCGAAATGGGCTCGCGCGAGAGTTGAATTACTGGTCAAAAATAATTAAAAACCATGCACCCGCAAAATCATCTTTCTCTGAGAAAAGAGAATCAAACCAAAAAAAAAGAAGAAGTCCTCAATCCAAAGACATTTTAAAATAGCTCTTTGTCTGTTTGCCTTCATCTTATTGATCAATCATCGCTGAGTGGGCTTCTCAGATCGGTGTCTGATAAGGCCGCGGCCCATTTGCGTGGACCTGCACGCTAGGATTGTTCAAGGTGGGGAAGCTTTTCGATTCAGACGTGAAGTCACATTTTCAACTCGAGGGCAATGGCACATCCAACTATTGAGAAGACTAGCATCTCGAAATTGCAGCCTTCTGATATTCCTTTGGCAAGCTCAAACACACCGAGGGATCAGTCTGCAGTTGTTAGTGACCTTATTAAAATCATAGAGCAGGAATATAATAAGGGCAATAGCTCAGTAACGGAGGAGAAGTACGCGGCTCTTTTGAATCTTCGAGACCTACAGAGGTCGAGACAGAAGCCCGAAAGCGTTCAGCCGCCTGCATTGCCCGCTCCGCTCTACCCAGGATTATTTCATAAATTTCAGCTTCCGCCTTCGAGTCGTCAAGGTTCCAAAAGAGCGAAAACGAATCAGAAAATAAAACCTTGGACATTCAAGCACGTTGAAACATCGCTTATTGCAGTGCTAGAGGCGGTTGCAAACATCCTTGATAATCTTCACCTTTTTTCGAAAATGCCGATGTTTCCTAAAAGCCTCCTCCAAGTCTTGAGCCACACAAATCGGATCTGGGTGCTAATATTGATATTTTTGATTCGCAAGACCCTTTCCCAGCTCATGAATTTGCGCCGTAAAGAGCGAAGAGTTGCCAGCGAGTTGGCAATTTTGAAAAGCAACTTCAACTCAAAGTTGCTCGAACGAGGGTCTGGGAACGAGGAGAGTAACATATTCCGCAGGTACGAGAAAGTTCTCCGCGACTTGAAATTCGACAAGACCATGTTGAAAATTGAGCTTTTGGGAAACATCCTAGATTTGGCTTTCAACGTGATCGAGTTGTACGCCATGCCTGTACCAGGCTGGTTTATGAGTATATTGAATGTCGCGAGCATGGCCATGACTATCTACAGAATGAACAAGGATGATGAGTATACTGACGACGACGTCAGCGAGAACATATTATGATATCGAAAAGTTTTTTTTTTCTCGCATGACGACTCAATGTTTGACTTCTCATAGTTTATATGGCTATTCTGACGATTTGGCAGTCTTGCTATACTACGAAATATCGTTTCTTGACGACTTACAAAAAGGCGTGCGTGCAGCTGTGCGCGTTCTAAGCACCTACTAAAGGTAACGAGAGGCTCATGGAATGTAAATCTAAATTACCGTATCAGCAATTTTTACACTACCTCGATTTCTTTTCCACTCTCTTTGAATCGTATAATGCATTTGGCCCGAGACTTGGAAGAAAAACAGTCTGAGCTTGCTCACGTGGACAAGGCTATTGCTGAATTGATCGCCAATATCTCTGTGCTGGACGTGGCCAATGACCCAGCCTTGATACTCACAGAAAGTTCTGACTGTTTCCCCGACGACAAAGTCCAGCAACTGTTAAGTCTTCATCAGTTGAACGCAAAACTTCAGGACCTCGAGTTTGCGAGCAAACAACTCAATGAATTTTGGATCATCAAAAACATGTTTCGAGAAGTCGAGGTGGGGTTAGAGTCAGCAAGTAATATGGAGATTGCTTGTAGCAAAGAGGAGCTCGCCAGTCTTGTCGTCAATTTGCAAAAACTCAACGACAAGATTTCAAATTTGACACAGTCCAAGTTGGCTATATCTGCTGAGATGAGAGCACGGTATCTAGACTTCCTACTGAGGTTTAGCGATGCAGTGAACCTGATTCTCCACATGTTTGCTCCGCAAGTTTCAAATGCCGAATTCATTGTGAAGCACTCATTAGACACCGCAGAAGGGCCTCTCGTCTTCAGAGACTTTGTTGAGATATGCAGCGACTTTGATACGATTCATCCTGAATGCAAATTTTCAGAGACGTTGGGGTCGCTCAAAGCAAGTTGGACCAACTTAGTTCTAGAGCCTTTGATCTCAAAGAAGTGCCTTTTGTCGATTAGAAACGAGAATGAAAACTGTCTGATCTTGGATGTGATACCACTCGACTCAGTTTCTGAGTTCTCCACGCGCTCGTACCTCGAATCGCTTCAGTGCTTCATTCACTTCGTCAATATGACAGGCCTAAAATCTTTCAAGAATTCATTCGCCACCAAGGTCTCGAGCAGTTTATCCGAAATTATCCCTGAACACATTGTGGAGTTCAGCCGTAGTGAAAACAATCTCACTCAAGAGCTCATCCTGACACTCGACCTTTTGTCCTCTTCAGGCTGGGCTGTTCCATTGAAAAGCATTTTTATGGCACAAAAGGACATTCACGAATCACTCAAGAGCTTACACTTAAATTGGGTTGTCGACAAATACATTGATCAATTAAGGTCAGTATTCACAGGCCCGAATTTCGACGACGACCTACGAAATCAGAGAACGATTTCACAGACTATAGAGATAAAGGCACCAGTGACCAAAGAACAGCATGTGTCAAACGTGGCAAAGTCTCAGGTCGCTCCACCTGCCCCTCTGGAAGATACCGTGTCAGAGGAGGTTGCGTGGGATGATGATTGGGGATCGGATGAAGACGACCAATCAGAAAAGGCCACAAAGGCTTCAGTACATAGTGATGGCTGGGATGATAATTGGGATGATAGCTGGAGTGACGATGATGGGGAAATTCACGGAAAATCAGCGAGACATGCAAATACAAGTCTTAGAGATTCTGTAACGACGAAGACAGAAACCAGCTCCCAGCAAGCGAATTTCAATGACCCGCCTCGGCTCCATGAACTTCCCCAGAGTCGTTTTGAAACGCATACTTTCGTCGTGAGTGCGGTCTCCGATAAAATCGCTCAGATACTCGCAGAATTTGACCAAGAGTCTGCGGGCGCCGATCCAAGAGATCTCATTGATGCCATTTTCTCGATGGCGCTCGCTTCATATCCTCCTGTCTCGCAGCTGTTTCTCATATACAATGACTTGAGAAATGTTGCATGCAACAGCTCGTATTTGAAAGAATGCGTCGATACTGAGTGGATGCTTTTTTGTCAGAGCTTCTCGGCAGATATTTCAAAGATCTTACTGGCACCTGGTCTGTTGGATTCTGCTGCTCCGCAGAATGATGTTGAAGAAGAAGGCAGTTTTGCGAGTATTGGTCAGATCAGTGTGCTCATGAATGGCTTAGTGAACAGCGGGTTGTACGATTCCTATTCCCACAAACTCAAGCTGTTTGTCTTGCAGATTCTCAATTTCGTCAACACTATTGTTTTGCAAAAAATCTTGCGCTGTGAGGAGATCACGGAGTATCAGTCCGAGGAGTATACGTTGTATCTGGAAAGCTTGCAAAAACTCGAACAAGAGGTGCTAGCGAAATTCAACGAGGATGCCGCAGTTCTTGCCACTACGAACAAAGTCATGCAAACCAAGTTCCTCATCAACAACCACTTGAAGAGTATCATGGAATATTTCTACCAGGGCGAGTTGTACGACTTCTCTACGGATGAATTAGTCAGTGTGCTAAAAAGCGTATTTATTCCGAGCGAGTTGAGGGAGAACTGTCTCCGAGAAATTATTGACGTGCGTAACAGCTGAATGACCACGTCTAAGAATCTAGCTGATGGTTTTGCCGCCGTTGACTTTCTTGCCCGTCTTGGAAATGGCACCCAAAACTGTGTCGTAGTCAAGCGAGTCTTCAGTGGTGACATCCACTGTTTGCGACGCCAAATCGACCTTCGAGTCTGTCACCCCTTCTAATCTGCCCAATGCTTTCAGCACGGCATTCGAGCATCCAGAACACGACATGGAGACATTGAATTGGTAGTTGTGAGGCATCTTGTGGCGATTTTGCGTATACGGAGAAAGGCGATAGAGATCAAGAAGAGGCAACTCCAGTAAGTGCCTGGACGTGGCGCGAGTCCGGCATACACGTACGAGAAAAGGTGTGTATCTCCGAGCCGGCGGTGGTTATGCATGCAACGATACAAAATGGAAGATACTGTGGCTGAACTAAGAGCGGGCAAGAAGAAACGAACGTTGCTAGTTGGATACAATCAGAGATAAATAAAATGGGAAAAGGCAGCGTTCAAATCATACTATCCACACAACCTTGTGCTGAGACAACTAGATTGCCATCATCCTCTACTCACTTCATATCATTTAACTTTAATTATTTTCTTCATTCTTTCATGCGAAGGCGGCCTTTCTTTCTCACGGTGTCACCAATTGTTTTCATTAGCTTTACCGCATTTTGTTGAAGCGAAAGCCCAGCTCCCAAAATTTTTTTTTTTTTTTTTTTTTTTCGTTAGCCCAATGATACCAATCTTTGCGCGCGCTTCGTCACGTGCCATCCGAGGTCATGTCTACCAAACCCACTTCCTTATCGTGGCTACTCGCTCGCATACGGGGCTTATCAATACAGACTGTTAACGGCTCACTCTGGTTCCAACAAATTAAGTACAGGGGCCACCAATAGTTTGACAATACTTTTCTTTTCCTCATTAATCTCCTCGATTTTCTCCTTAGAGATAATATACAGCGGCAAGGGTTGCTCTGATGTTCGGCGTCTTTGGCTTGTTTAAGTATGTATTATGCTCAGCGACAGGATCTGGTCATCGGTACTTGATACGGACTCATAAGCCGACTGTGGGCTCAGAACTCGGCATACCGCCATCCCTCGCTTCCATTGATTTCGATTTTACGGGACTATACTAACACCGTGCAGTCTACTTATTGGGTCTGTTTACCCGCTCGTTGCCTCTTATAAGGCCTACGATAACTACTCACGGCTCGCCACAAAAACAGGCGCCACCACATTTAATGTTGGCGGTGTGTCGATTCCTTTGGGCACTCTTTTGAAAAAGGCCACTACAGCGGATGCGCAAATAGAGGAGGACACTCTAAATTACCGTTTGCTATCTGTGCAAATGTGGCTCATTTATTGGATGGTGGACGCCGCCGTGTGTACTGCCGAGAGGGTGCTTTGCCTCTCATGGTTGCCGCTATACTCCACTGCCCGCTGTGCGTTTTCTCTCTGGCTCATAGCACCTATCGTGGTGAGTAGCGCCAGGCTCAAGAGCTCGCAAGTTTTATCTTTCAATGACGTGCAGCAAGAGTGGACCTCATTCTCAGGCCAGGGCTGTGGATTGGTTTATTTCAAGTATTTGCAACCATTTTTCAAGGAGAACTTGGGCTTGTTGAGCCGGCTCAGCATCGAACCCCTCTTGGCGTCCATCAGTAGCAAACTTGTGCTTCCTTTGGCGCAGAGTATAGGCATTCTGGCGCTTCTATCTAGGGACCAGCTGCAGACGCGGAGCCCAAATACAAAAACGTTTTCTGGGTACACAAGAATGTTTGGTCTGGGGCCCACTCCCGAAGGTCCCGAGCTCTCTTCTTCTACTTATGCCGACATGTCTGAATACGATGTCGTGGACAAACCAAGCTCAGAGGAAGACGGGACAAAACTTCGTGGGACCACGAACCCAGAAGCCGCCGGCGTGCTGTCAGCAAGTCTGACGTCAGCCGCTAGACAAACGTGGTTCTGGTGAATATTGCGAGGCTCAGCTCGAATTTCAATTCTTTTACAAATCAGAAGTAACACACAGCTGTATGCTAGGTTAAATGAGAGCTGATTTGAGATGCACCGACATTAACAAGTGGTTGTCTACAATGCACATATCATTATCCTGCCCACTAAAGCATACTTACAGGGGATTCGGAGTCATAAGTTTAAACTGTTCATATGACATAAATTATATGATATATACACGTAAAAATGGCCAGACAAGCCGAACTCGACAACTAGATGTTGAGGAATCTGGCCACCTTTGCCCTATCGCTCTCGGCCTGGGCCGTGTCTAGGGACAGAGCAATGCTAGGACCCAAGGACTTCTTCATTTTCTTACTGACAAATATATTGGGCAACTGTGGCTTAGCGTACAAACCGTCGAAGCTCTCGTTGACCAATTTCTTCTCGGATTTCACGGGCAACAACATCTTGGTGACAGCCATTTGGTCGGCCATGGTCTCTCTGGCATTTTTCTCCAACCCAGCAGGCAACTCAGGCCACACAAAAGGCTCTTCCATATCGATGGTCATTTTCTTGTACTGAGGACCTCTGTGACGAGCCAAGTCATTGTGACTTCTAACAAATGGCGCATGCAACAATTGCACGGTCACGTTAAGGGCGCGCAAGCCATAGACGTGCCATAAGTAATCTCTCAAGTCCATCTTGTTGAAGTTTCTGGGCACTAGGAACTTTGCCTGGTATGGTGTGTGCTTTGCGTTGGGTCTCAACAAGCACACGCGTGCTTTAGGCAAGTACACCTTCTTTTCTCCGACACGGAAGTGTGGGAGACCCATGGCCACCAGCTCCTTGTACTGCTCATAGTTTCTTCTGGCAATGGAGTCACTGTTATTTCTGAATTTGATCGGCACGGGCTTACCAGCTGACAAGTACTTCTGTTTGATTGCCTCTGCGGGAAAAATCTCGTCCCGGACAGATTGCGAGAGGATGGGAGGCAATACCTTACGAAATCCAAAGCGTGGCTTGTTGAGGACAACGTCTTTGACGTTCACCTTGGGGTACGCACTGGCCTTGGCCTTGTAACGAATGGATCTCGAGGCAATGATTAGCCTCAGCATGCTAGATCTGAGAGACTCCATGGTGATGATAATGAATGAGGGCCTGAAGTCGAAGAAGCAGTCGGTGTAATTCTGGAGCAATCAAGTGGTTAACCTGATGGGATTTATGTTCCTTTCGAGATGGAAAAAGAACTTTGGGTCACTAAGCGGCCAAAGTTGATGTGAAGTGATAGCCTTAACGATCACTGATGTGATGATAGATTTGCTTATTAAAATGGCACAAGAGAAGTATCGAGAGATAATCGCTTATCTGTTTCGAAATGTCCTTTGTGGGCTGAGCCAAACTTTTATTGGTCTCAAAATACTCGGTGGAGCCAGTGGTCTCGGACGTTCAATCTAGTGCACAACAAAAACACGAAAAAGAATAGATTTAACAACAAAGAGCCGCGAATCAACAAAATAAACCTCTTGTGGAAATGAACCCGCTTTCCGATCTTCCGTATATATATTGTGTGTCTAAAGTCACCGGGGTTCAACCTTATTCCAGCTTTGAATTGCAGGACCTAGAATCTGCCTCGCTCTGATATCGCCTTAGTGCGCAGCGAGAAAAGCAGCGAAAATTTTGTCGCGGCGCGGTCGTGCGGTACCCATAAAAACAACACCTCGCTCGCCTCCAGGAAACACGAAAAACGAGTCTAGGACATGCCAAACACCTGGTATTCCGAGTAACGTGGCCCAAAATCGTACTCTTTGACACGCTCCCGACGCACGCGACCCAAGCTATTTTTGCCAGGACATGTCACAGGACCAGCCAGCCGACGACCCGTACTTGTATGACGACGAGGACTCCAACAGCATCACGCCCGAGGACTGCTGGACGGTGATTTCCTCTTTTTTCCAGGAAAAAGGGTTAGTGTCGCAGCAGTTAGACTCCTTCGATGAGTTTATTGAGTCCAACATCCAGGAGTTGGTCTGGGAGGACTCCCACTTGATTCTCGACCAGCCCGCCCAGCACACATCAGAGGATCAGTATGAAAACAAGCGTTTCGAGATAACTTTTGGCAAGATTTATATCTCAAAGCCCACACAGACAGAAGGCGACGGAACCACACATCCGATGTTCCCTCAAGAGGCCCGTTTGCGTAATTTGACCTACAGTTCCCCGCTCTACGTGGACATGTCGAAAAAGAAGTTTTTGTCCGACGACAGAGTGCGCAAGGGCAATGAACTAGAATGGGTGGAGGAGAAGGTCGATGGCGAGGAGGCTCAGCTGAAGGTCTTTTTGGGAAAAGTGCCCATCATGCTAAGGTCGAAGTTCTGTATGTTGCGTGATTTGGGCGAGCACGAGTTCTACGAGTTGAAAGAGTGCCCCTATGACATGGGAGGTTATTTTGTGATCAACGGATCGGAGAAGGTCTTGATTGCTCAGGAACGTTCTGCTGCAAATATCGTGCAAGTTTTCAAAAAGGCTGCTCCATCGCCAATCTCGCACGTCGCAGAAATTCGTTCTGCTCTCGAAAAAGGGTCTCGGTTGATCTCTTCGATGCAAATCAAGCTATACGGTCGTGACGACAAAGGAACGACGGGCAGAACTATCAAAGCCACTTTGCCATACATCAAAGAGGACATTCCCATTGTGATTGTCTTCAGAGCTCTTGGAGTTGTGCCTGATGGAGACATCTTAGAACACATCTGTTACGACGCCAACGACTGGCAGATGTTGGAGATGTTGAAGCCCTGTGTGGAAGAGGGTTTCGTGATCCAAGAGCGTGAGGTCGCCCTAGACTTCATTGGAAGAAGAGGTGTCTTGGGTATAAGAAGGGAAAAGCGTATCCAGTACGCGAAAGACATCTTGCAGAAAGAGTTGTTACCCAACATCACGCAGGAGGCCGGTTTTGAGTCCAGAAAAGCATTCTTTTTGGGTTACATGGTCAACAGGTTGTTGCTCTGTGCCTTGGAAAGAAAAGAGCCCGACGACAGAGATCACTTTGGAAAAAAGAGATTGGACTTGGCCGGGCCCTTGTTGGCCTCCTTGTTCCGTATTTTATTCAAGAAGCTCACCAGAGACATCTACAACTACATGCAGCGGTGTGTGGAAAACGACAAAGAGTTCAACCTTACTTTGGCAGTCAAGTCCCAGACAATCACGGACGGGTTGCGGTACTCCTTAGCTACTGGTAACTGGGGTGAACAGAGAAAGGCCATGAGTGCGCGTGCTGGTGTCTCGCAGGTGTTGAACCGTTACACATATTCCTCGACATTGTCTCACTTGAGAAGAACCAACACACCAATTGGTCGTGATGGTAAAATTGCAAAGCCCAGACAATTGCACAATACTCACTGGGGCCTCGTGTGTCCTGCCGAGACTCCAGAAGGTCAGGCGTGTGGTTTGGTGAAAAACTTATCTTTAATGACGTGTATCTCTGTCGGAACGTCGTCCGAGCCAATCTTGTACTTCTTGGAAGAATGGGGTATGGAGCCTCTCGAGGACTACGTGCCTTCTAACGCGCCAGATTGCACTAGGGTGTTTGTCAATGGTGTGTGGGTCGGTACGCATAGAGAGCCTGCTCAGCTCGTGGACACCATGAGAAGATTGAGAAGAAAGGGTGATATATCACCTGAGGTATCTATCATCAGAGACATCCGAGAGATGGAATTCAAGATTTTCACAGACGCCGGTCGTGTTTATCGTCCATTGTTCATTGTGGATGATGATCCTGATTCAGAGACCAAGGGTGAGTTGATGTTGCAGAAGGAACACGTTCACAAATTGTTGAACTCCGCCTACGACGAATATGATGAAGACGACTCCAACGCATACACATGGTCATCCTTGGTCAATGATGGTGTAGTAGAATACGTCGATGCCGAAGAAGAGGAAACAATCATGATTGCAATGACACCTGAGGACTTGGAGGCCTCTAAAAGCGCGTTGTCCGAGACCCAACAGCAAGATATTCAATTGGAGGAGCAAGAGCTTGATCCTGCAAAAAGAATCAAACCTACATACACTTCTTCCACGCATACATTCACGCATTGTGAGATCCATCCTTCCATGATTTTGGGTGTTGCCGCATCTATCATTCCTTTCCCCGACCACAATCAATCGCCACGTAACACATATCAGTCTGCCATGGGTAAGCAAGCCATGGGAGTGTTTTTGACAAATTACGCCGTGAGAATGGACACGATGGCTAACATTTTGTACTACCCTCAAAAGCCTCTAGCCACAACAAGAGCCATGGAGCACTTGAAGTTCCGTGAATTGCCTGCAGGTCAAAATGCAGTGGTGGCCATTGCTTGTTACTCTGGTTACAATCAAGAAGATTCCATGATCATGAACCAGTCTTCCATTGACAGGGGATTATTCAGATCTTTGTTCTTCAGATCTTACATGGACTTGGAAAAACGACAGGGAATGAAGGCGCTCGAAACTTTCGAGAAACCCTCCAGATCCGACACATTGAGATTAAAGCACGGCACTTACGAAAAGTTGGACGACGATGGTTTGATTGCACCTGGTGTCAGGGTCAGTGGTGAGGACATCATCATTGGTAAAACTACCCCAATTCCTCCAGACACCGAGGAGTTGGGTCAAAGAACGCAGTACCACACGAAAAGAGATGCGTCCACGCCATTGAGAAGTACCGAATCCGGTATCGTGGATCAAGTCTTGCTAACTACAAACGGTGATGGCGCCAAATTTGTTAAGGTCAGAATGAGAACAACCAAGGTTCCTCAAATTGGTGACAAGTTTGCATCTCGTCACGGACAGAAGGGAACGATCGGTGTTACTTACAGACACGAAGATATGCCTTTCAGTGCGCAAGGAATTGTACCTGACTTGATTATCAACCCACACGCCATTCCATCTCGTATGACAGTCGCCCATTTAATTGAGTGTTTGTTATCAAAGGTCTCCTCTTTGTCTGGGTTGGAAGGTGATGCATCGCCCTTCACAGATGTCACGGCAGAAGCAGTGTCTAAGTTGTTGAGAGACCACGGATATCAATCGAGAGGTTTCGAGGTGATGTACAATGGGCACACGGGAAAGAAAATGATGGCGCAGGTGTTTTTCGGTCCAACATACTATCAAAGATTGAGACACATGGTAGACGACAAGATCCATGCAAGAGCCAGAGGTCCGGTGCAAGTATTAACAAGACAGCCAGTCGAAGGTAGATCCAGAGACGGTGGATTACGTTTCGGAGAGATGGAGAGAGATTGTATGATCGCGCACGGAGCTGCTGGATTCTTAAAGGAAAGATTGATGGAGGCCTCTGACGCCTTCAGAGTGCATGTATGTGGAATCTGTGGTTTGATGTCTGTCATTGCAAACTTGAAGAAGAACCAGTTCGAGTGTCGGTCATGCAAGAACAAGACCAACATTTACCAGATCCATATTCCGTACGCCGCCAAGTTGTTGTTCCAAGAGTTGATGGCTATGAACATCTCGCCCCGTTTGTATACGGAGAGATCAGGAATAAGCGTTCGCGTTTGAAGAGAGAGGCCAAGACATGTGCCACGCGAAGAATAGAAAAAGCTTAAAATTCACGAAACACATAAAAATAAACATATAATGAGAGACTCGGTTTGTTAAAATATCTGCATGAACATTCAATTTGTGGCTTGTCATAGATGCACTAGTTGGCACTTTAAACGGATGTATTTTGTAATACTGCACGATTCTGGCTCGTCAATTGGCCAAAGTGTTCGATGTAATGCTGCTCACATTTGATCATAATCCAGTTACGGGGTTTTTCAAATAACAGTTTCGATTTATTTTCGAATCTCAGGGGCGGATCTTCTGGATTCTACCTACATCTCTACCTTCCTACACGACTTGCCTTGCCCGGCTCTTCTAAACGTTCATACCACTTGGGTCTATTTACATGCAAAAATTAGTTGGCAAACTTCGACTTGAGCTCGGCAATCCTTGCCGTTCTCTCGTCCAAAGCCTGTTTTTTGGCCCTTGTCTCAGGGCCCTCATCGGCGAAAGCAATCAAGTTCTCTTTATATGGGTGCTCGTCACCATCATAGATCCTCAAGCGGGCCATTCGGTCAAGCCTGAGTTTGTTTTTTGGAATCATGCCTTTTACAGCACGAGTCAAAACCTCGCCGTAACCTTTGTTGGCGATCATTCTTTCCATCGGCACCAACTTCAACGAACCTGGCCGGGTCGTGTGCGACCAGTACATTTTTTGCTCCAATTTCTTACCTGTCGTCTTTAAATGAGCACAGTTAGTCACCACCACGTAGTCGCCGTCGTCTCTATTAGGTGAGAATGTAGGCTTGTGTTTACCTTGTAAGGTCCGGGCTATACTTTCGGCCAACCGACCCATTGTGCGGCTGTCTGCGGCGACGTCCACGTGATGCCATGCTCGCGTCAAGGCAGCGGTTGCGTTCCCAAGTCTTTGCGACATGATATAATAAGTGGTGAGTGGAAGCCGGTATGCTGCAAATGTGCAACTAAAACTATACTGACTTGCAAATCCCAGATTTGAGGTGAGAATTTTGATGCCTGGTGTCTTGGGAGTGCACGCAATTCAAGCATAAGAGCGCGCACTGGAAAACACATACATCCGTACATCCTTGACATGAGGCTCGTTGATGTGAAAGCGACATGGTGAGTAGCGAGCACAGTAAACGTTTGAATTGTACTGAGCGTCAATTTAACTGCAGCTTTCGAGTCGTTTTCCGCAAGCCCACCTTGCCTACCGCCACTTGCTGTATACGCCTAATTGATACGTCTCGCTGGCCGTGTCAAATCAGCTGCCCTTCCGTTCATCATCCCGGGGTTTAAATTTTCAGAACCGTTGCCCTGCAAACAGGTGAAAAAATAATAATAGTTAGCGCAAAAACCTGGAAGAAACCCGCGCAACTAGATTACGTCCCTGATGTTTTTCCTCAAGGACTTGTCGTTGAACTTGACCCTTCATCCGTCGTATTTCGGCCCGCAGATGGACCAATACTTGCGGGACAAGTTGCTCAGCGATGTCGAGGGCACGTGCACGGGTCAGTTTGGGTATATTGTTTGTGTTTTGGACTGTATGAATATCGATGTGGGCAGAGGCCGGATCATCCCGGGAAGCGGGCTGGCCGAGTTTGAGGTCAAGTACCGTGCCGTGGTATGGAAGCCTTTCAAGGGCGAGGTTGTAGATGGTGTGGTGACCACAGTGAACAAGATGGGTTTTTTCGCTGATGTTGGCCCGCTATCTGTCTTTGTCAGCACGCATTTGATCTCGTCGGATATGAAATTCAACCCCTCCGCAAACCCTCCAGCATATGTCAGTCCCGACGAAACTATAGAAAAGGGCTCACGGGTCAGATTGAAGATTGTGGGTACGAGGACCGACGTCAACGAAATCTACGCCATCGGAAGTATAAAGGAAGATTACTTGGGACCAAGTCCCATGTAGACCGCTTGCTTGTGAGGCCCGTCATTGCGCCGCGTTGAAATTCTCTTGTACCATAGTCACCATAGCACTCAAAATAAAAAGGTTTGAGGAGACCCGTATCTCCGTGCCTGTATTAGAATTCATTTAGTCTTCCACTCGTAGCCAAGGTTCGCCAGAATGGCTGAGACTGTCTGTCATGCTTGGAACGTAGACTTATCTCCTCTTCTTTATTCTCTCCTTCTTTTTGATTCTTTCTCCGTCTTTCTATTCGTATGATATTCAGCGCTTCTCCTTGTCTTTCACGGTCTCTTTTTCTCTTCCTTCTATGTTTCCTTATAACTCTTAGTCATCAAGCTCAATTATCTCAGATTGCCGGACTGCTCTCGAATCAAATCTATCTCTTGTCGACCCTTGTCTGCTCAACTTCTTGTTCCAGCTTCTCTCTGTCATTGCGTCGCCCGGAACGGTGCGCTTTTTATTAACGGACGTTCCAATCTCCATGTCCCTGATTGAGTTGTTGAGAGGCGAAAATGTAGTGTTTGCTCCTTGCTCAAAGTCTTCAAGCTGACACTGTTGAGAATGACCCATTTTTGAGGGAGAATCGGGTGCATTCTGGGCACTCCTCTGACTGGCAGATATCGCTGAGACACCAGGCAGTAAAGGTGTATTTTCACGAGAGGGTTGAAAAGCTCCTCTTGAAAGCTCGATACCGAGAATCCCCCTGACCACAGAGACTGTAGCGCTTTTATCTGGGATGCTGTCAAACGCTGTTCTCGAGTACCTTGTCTCACCGCTACCATGGCGTGTAGCAACGTTACCATCCAAGGTCGTAGCATTTCTGAGTACGGGGCTCGGAGCGCTGCTGCTGTAGGAATTCGAATTGCCGTGTCTTCTTTGACTATCATCTAGGTTCGACGGTATGGCATTGCCCAACAACCCCAGTGCCTGGCTCACGTTTTTTTGTCCGACCGTCTGATGATTGAGGGAATTATCCTTTGACGCGGTATCTCTCGAAGAACTATATAGTGGGTCTTTAATTGGCACAGCTGGGCTTGTCGGCCTTCTCTCGGAATGAGCAGATCTCTGCATGTGATGTGGCATTTGAGACGTCTCTGAGCCATGCAAGTATCTCTCATTACCTCTTCCATATTGCCTTTCTAGCAGTCCATGTCTGGCTAAACCAGGAGTCAGGCCATGACTGGCATGATGAAACGTGCCCATGGGCAAGATGGTCTCCGAAAAACTCCTTTGATACGCGTGGATCTTATCAGATGACGCTCTGATGTTCTCTTGGTGTGTTGCGCTCACTGCTCTCAGTGAGGTCAACTCTGAGCTCAGCGCAGGACTAGTATTGCGGAACGTCCCAAAATTTGGCATCAAAAGTTCAGTCAGATTTGTTCTAGGAGGACAATTATTCATCGGCGGACTCGCCATGGCCATTGCAGAGGAGCCTTGAGGCCAGGTGGAATAATCAACACCATTTGCACTCGAAGAAACATACGTTCGGTCAAAACTTCGAAAGGAAGTATCTGCACATCGCTTACTTTGCAAGTTCGATGACGGCTGGGGAGGCAAATGCACAGGCACACCCACATTGTGCAAAGCGGCGTTTGGCGCTGACGGGTACGCGGCTGGAATTACCCTGCTCAACAGGGCTCCTACGGCTGATGAATACTGGCCTTGGGCATGAGTCGTGCTCATTGGGCCTCCGGTCTGACTTCTCATCGAGCTTTCTGGGTGAATTGTACCCAGAGAGCTTGCACCTATATCGCCATGGATATTTGCTGCCCCTGGCAAACTAGTGAACTGCTTTACTGCGGCTCTTGTTGTTACGAGTGGCACCTTCTGCCCTGTTGGTGAGTAACGAGCAATCGCAGAATTTGTGCAATCGTTTGAGGTTGCCGCCTGTTGTTTGGCTTGCTGCGAAGCATTGCTTGACGCCGTTAGTGAGATATCTGGGGAAGCTTCTGCCCTAGATGCCCGCGAATTCTCTGAAGAGCTCGTAGGGGTGATTGCCGGCTTCTGTGTGGCTTGAGCAACTTGCGTCAACTGGTTACTGGAAGTCACCGCTTTCTGGAGATGAGGTGAACATGACCTCAGGACTATGTCTTGTATGACATCAATAATGGACCCGTCTTTAGGAAATTCTGGTGTGACGATCGGTTGTGGCACTTTCTTGGGGCTCGATACCAGACCTTCTGGGTCGGCCATCAGAGCATTCGCAATAACCGAGTTTCTGGAAGTGGATGACAGCGGCGCCGTTGCTCGATCCGAGCGCTTACCAGGACTGGCCAGTCTTTCTAGCCTTTTGGAGTAGTTTTCCCTATTCTGCCACATAAGAGGAATAAACGAGTCTTGATCCAAGGCAACGCTCAGAGAGGACTGTGAAGACCTTTGATCCGACGAAAGAGCCGACTTATTCTTATGGGAAGAGTTTTGAGCATTTGTATCAGGTTGATAAGTGAAGGTTGTGTTATCGTGAGACCAGGAATGAGAGCTGGGCTCATTGCGAACCTGATCAACACTTTGTATTCTACCACGGTCTCCCCCGAGTCTCAAATTACCCGATAATGCTGAAGATGAGTTCCCTTTTTCTGTATCGCGCAGTGTCGGGTTTACTTTGGGTACTTGTGAAACTGGGGCTGAGCCGCTGGCGGCGCGCAAGAGAATAGGGGCCACGGGTTTGTCCATTACTGCACTGTTGGCCTGTCTTTTATCAGGGCTAGCATCAATTTTGCTTGTTGATACAGTCAATGCTTCTGTCATTGTCGTATCCTCCAGCTCACAAGGGCCAAGCTCAGGCTGATCATGTGGGAAACTCAACTGAACCTCCGACGCAAGACGTAGGGCCCCTTGCTTCCTTTGAGAGAAATTCCGTGCATCAACAGAGGAGGATCTTACATCTTCTATTGGAGATAAGATCCCCGCTGCGGGCGAGGCTGCAGAAGCCACATCGCTGCGAATCAAGGGTAGGGAGTTTGAGGCAACGAGCGCGGGGCGCTCCATCAATGGTGACGTTTGATTCGACCGCCCCATTTCTGACCCGGCATTTTGTTCTGAAAGCGACCTTGAAGCCGGAGGAATAGAGGCCAGTAACTCTCTATTGACTTGAATTCTTCTCTGTGCGAGGTATTGGCTCAAAGGCATATCTTCGAGCGAACCCTCTGAAGTCTTACTTGAGTGTGCTGCATTCGTGGACTTGGCCGGAATTTGTGAGATGGCAGCTGCTGCGCTCAGAATTGCGTTTGTTTCATCAATAGCTACCTTTCGTTGCGTCACAGTCTCTTCATGAGATGAAACCAACGGGCTTTCCAGATCAGGCAAAAAACGAGCTCGTTTTCTGTCGCTGGGCACGCGAACCAACTCATCGTCGGCGTCAGGATCAATTGACGATACTCTTGCGCTGTTTTGAAATTTGCCTGTGCTACTTTGTTCGCCGTTTGGATGCGAGTTTGTAACCGTAGACTCTATGTTGCTAGGCAAAATAGCGGCCAGAGGTGCTTTAGGGGTTGATTGAGAAGGCTCAATCAAAGCCTGGGGAACTTGCTGGGCAGATGCGTTTGCTGATGATGCCACTGGTGGCGAAGATGATGCCGGATTTTGTAAATTCTGCGACATTTGTGAAGTTTGAATGTTTTGCTCGGCAATTGACGGAGCGACCGACGGCGAAGCAACTAAAGGGGAAGGAACCGGAGGCGAAGGGCCTGCCAACTCTGGAAGTGCTTCTTCACCACCGGTTAGACCAGTCACCATCTGCTGTGCTTCTGTTGGCTCTGCTACCATTGGCTCTGCTCTCACTGGCTCTGTTTCTAAAGATATTATGTTTGGTAGCCCTATGTCCAAAGGTTCTGTAGCAGCCGGTGCATTACCTGCGGGTTGCATGGTTATATCACTGGCTGTGTGCATCTCTATCTCGGCCTCGCTTTCGCTGTCGAGCGAGATGATCTCGATGCTATCGTCTGTTGTAGTGCCCCTTATTGGAGCTGCCTGTGACACCTCTGGACTCAAGCCCGTAATCTCGCTCTTCGCCGCGCTTGTCTTGGCCTCTTCTTCGTCCTTGATGGGAGTCCATGAGCCATCTGGATGAAGGCGGACAGTGTCGACATCTTCCAGGGTCTCGTCGAGAATGGTTTGAAGGTAGTCTGAAACAACAAGCAGGTTTTCGTTGAAGAGCTTTGAGCAGCATGGGCATTGCCATAGCGGGATTTTCTCCTGCATCATGAGAAACGAAAGCCCGTCAAAGCATTGCACGTGGTCACACTGGATGCTTTTCACGGGGATCTTGATGCGGGCATATGTGATGGGGCATCTGAGGGAAAGCGGCACGTTGTCCACGACAATGTCGTCGATCTCGTTGAGCTCATTCTCGTCCTTGATCGCCTGCCTGGTGCTCTCGGAGGAAATGTGCGGCTTGTTGGAAATCTGCGTGATTATCGAAGCTGGCGAAAACGTCTCCACCACATAAAGTTCCACTAGATATCGCTCAGCGGCATCGGAATAGACAACACGCACGGTGGCGGGTCCACTGTGGTTCTTAATATACGGCGTGAGGTCGGCCGGGCGCGCGGTGCCGGGCTTCCCCTTAATCCCTCTGACGTTTTGCTCGGTGAGCTTCTGATTCACGTATATTTGGAGCGGAGGATACTGGATCACGGCATTTCTCGGGTCTGGAGTTGTCTCCATGCAGCAGAATAGATACACCTTCATGTGTGGGCCCAGGCCCAAGAGCTCCTTTTGACCCGAATTCAAATCTAGCATGAGCAGAAGTTCGGCCCTTCCTTTCGACGCCTTGAGCACGCGCGTGGTTCCCACGGGATACCGTAGCGCGTAGAAAAGCGTGCTCTGGAACATGACCGTGGTTCGTGGGGTCTGCAGGTCCCAGAGCATGTTAGCGCCCGCGTTCGGTCGCTGGATATGTGAAAGGTTTGTTCTGTTTTGAATCGGTTGTGGACGCATCGACACGTATGAGCCTACGGAGCCATCCGAGCTGCCTCTGAAGTGCGCTAGCTGCTCGTGAAGCTGCTGATACGACACGACGCCCAGGCGGATGATGTTGACAAGCTGTGGCAAAGAAGGGATCTCGTCGTTCACAGTGAGCTTGAGAACCATGGTCTGAAGAGCCAAAACCTCGATCTTGAGCCCTCGCGTATAGAGCGACTGCGCAAACTGGCCGACCCGGTCAATGAGTTCCTGTTTGCGCCCTTTGATCCCGAGCCCCGACCGCTTGCAAAGCTCCTTTAGCTGATGAACCCTGAACTGGTGAATCTTATCTTTGAGTGAGCGGAGCTCCTCGGCGTCCTGTGAAGTTAGCGCGGCGGCATTGGCGTTGCTCATGACGACGCGGTATTATGCGTATGGGAAAGCGATTGAGCGGGCGGCGCTGGCTGGAACGTGGTTTGAAAGCTTAAAATGCGCTGCCTCATCTGAGATGGACTAATTGAGGCCTCGTTAACTAAGGCACACAGGCAAAGGTGGTGCGGGTGTGTGCAGGCCGGGCACGACGCGGGTCGGATTACGAAATCGGGGGAGAAAGAGACGGAGAGATTATTAAGGGTAAGAAAAGAATAGTGGGGCGAGAAAAATATGTGTGAAAAATGAAAAGGAGAAGAAAAGGAAGAGGAAAAAGAGAAGAAAAGGAGAAGAAAAGGAGGAAGAAGAAGAGAAGAAAAGTGGCCAATTAGAAATCGTGGCATAAAGGGAGCAAGGGGAGGAGTGGGCGGAATTACTGTGTGATGAGAAGAGGACGTCTTTATTAGTAACGATCATTGAAAATTGGAGTGCGCGCCTTTTCGTTGGCCCTAGAATGGTTGCAATGTGAGAGAGAGATTAAAGGAAAAAATTAGACGAGCACTGGCTGATTACTGGGCCACGCAAGAGGAGGTGGAAAGACGAGGAATAAAGAAAAGACATGAAAGTGGCGAAAAATGAATGTAAGGAGGTGACTTTCTAACTCGGGGTGTTTTCTTGGGTTGTTTGGGTTATACTATCACATGTTTTCCCCGCCCATTTTCGAGAAAATCGAATTCTAACAGAGAGCACTGAAGTTAATTGAAATGCCACTTCTGGTTTCCCTCACCTGACATAACTTTGCATGAACGCCTTCCCATTTCAAGTTTTTCGCAAGGCGCATTGTTTTTCTTCAATTTTCGTTTTTTTATTCTTCAGTAGTTATTATCTGCGGATTGATTTGTCGTGGATCTTTGGCAGAAAAGCTTTTAGGCGCGAGACTCCGACAAGTTCATGATACGCCCCAGTCTTATCTTTTAAAACGGACTTTATACAATATGAGACAAGAAATAATATTCTTACCACAAGAAACCTAGACTTTTAGCGATATGAATGATCTCATGATTCTATAACTCATGAAGACATACAGTTTGGACTTCGGGCAGAAAACAAAAAAGAAGGCTTGCCAAGTTGTCTCCTCTCTTATTGCCTTTACTCCGGTTTAGGGAAACGTGATCTGATACTATTCATGTTACATCTTAAGACTTTTGGCCTATTAAAGGCTGGCCGAGCCACATTATGCTAGATTTTTCTGCCAAACAATGGGGCGTCAGAGCCATCTTACCTTGTCTAGCTCGGAGAAGTCGAGTCGCGCTACCTCGGCAGTCGCAGCCAAGTCGAAGGCTTCCAGAGAACTGTTCCACTTTACCTCGCTCACTTGAGTTTGGCAGTTTGCCTAATGCAAACATCCTGTTAGAGTTTCGAAGACGGTTTGAGTTTGATTTCGGTAGTAAGATGTTTTCTGACATATTTTGACTTGTTTCAAGGTCTGCAGTGCACTGCGCCAATCGTTGAATTGTTTATGAATGGGCAGAACCTCGTTTAATGCAGCGCAATACAAATCAGTCAGTTGTTATAAAAGACACAATAGACGTTTTCAAAATGAAGAAATATTGAGCCAAGTTTGGTCTCTTCGACGTTTTTGAATTAATCTTGTTTCCCTTTGATGGTTGCATGCACCGCCACCTTTTCCTCTCCCAGGTTTAGATCTAATAATTCAAATGGAAGACAACCGAAACGAAGCCGACCAACTTTGTTCAAACGCCTGTCTTTACCTATCCAGTTTCGATCTTTTCAAGATATTTTTCGACTTGCTTTATTGACTCTGGCGTTATCGAATTCTCATCACTTCATATCGTCGAACTAATTGTCAACATACTTCAACAACAGAGAATAAAATTAGTTAGCTGCTGGGATGCCTTACTTCTAGGACGTAGACTCTCAGAAACGAGGCCCGTCCCAGCTACATCGAATACTCTTTTCCCACATTAATTACATTTGAAATGCTAAACTTGTCATCTCGTCGTAACCTTACATTCTTTCCACAGGAGTCAAGCCCAACAAAATCATACCGTTGTACAAGACCTGTTTCGCAGATGCATAGAGCGCCAATCTGGCAGTGGCCAACTCTTCTTCTTGGCCGGCAACCCACAAGGTGTCGTAGCAGGACGAGACAATGTGAGTCAAGTTGAACAAGTAGGTGACAATCGTTGAAGGCTCGCTTGTCTTCAAGGCCTTCTTAATCACATCAGGGTACTGGGCCAACGTTCTGATCAAGTCAGAGGCAGCGTCTTCGGTCAACAAGTCGAAGTTGGCGCTCTTCAACTTCTCGTCGGAAATGCCCGACTTTCTTTGCACGGAACTCAAACGCGAGTGTGCGTATTGCAAGTAAGGGCCGGTGTCACCCTCGAACGAAAGCATTCTCTCCCACTTGAATTCGTAGTTGTTGATACGCTTCGACTGGAAATCCTGGATCATGACGGCGGAAATACCCACCAAGTCGGCGATTTTCTCTGGGTTCTCGATCTGCGCATACTTGGCCTCGTTCTTCTTCATGACCTCGTGCATCTTGTCCTTGGTCTCCTCCAAAATATTGTCCAAAAACACCACGGTTCCCTTTCTGGTGGACATTCCTTGTACCATACCGAAGTTGATGTGCTCCAACTTCTTGGCCCAGTCAAAGCCCAACTGCTTCAAGATTTCGAAGAACTGCGCCGTGTGCAAGTCCTGTTGCGAGGCAATGACGTAGATCATCTTGTCAAACTTGTAGGTTTCGTAACGCTTGATGGCTTCACCCACATCTCTCGTCAAGTACAACGACGTGCCGTCGGATTTTTGCACGAGACACTTGCCCAATTTCTTGTTGAATTTCGTCAAGTCAATGAGTTTGGCGCCTCTGTCCTCGTGCACCAACCCTCTCTTGTTGAAAAGCTCAATGACCTCGTTCATCTTCTCCTGTGACACCTGAGACTCTCCCGAGTACAAGTCGTACTGGATGTTGAGACGTGAGTAGGTGTCGATGTACTTTTCGATGGACAATTCTCTGAACTTCTTCCAAATAGCCAATGCTTTTTCGTCGCCGTCCTCCATCTTCTTGAAATAGGCCCTGGCCTGGTCGTTGGTGCCGCCCACGACCTCGCCTTCGTCAATGATGTCCTTGTTGACCTTCACGTAAACCTCAAACAAGTGGTTGATGGGGTCGGACTCCAATTTGGCCTCGTCCCCGTACTTCTCGAACCCCACAGCCAACAACCCAAACTGTTTACCCCAGTCACCCAAGTAGTTGATTCTGGTGACGTCCCAGCCGACTTTCTCGTACAAATTGGCCAAGAAACCACCGATGATGGTGGATCTCAAGTGGCCGGCGTGGAAAGGCTTGGCGATGTTAGGAGAGGAGAACTCAACCACAGCCTTTTTGCCCAAGCCCAAAGGCAAGAACCCGTACTCGGTGGTTCTGGTCAACGCGTCCTGGATGACGAGGTTGAAAAGCGTCTTTTTTTCAAAGAAAAACTGCAAAAACTGGCCCTCGGCCCTGACCTCAGCCAAGTATCCGCCTTTATTGAAAGCCAGAGCGATCTCAGTGGCTTTAGCCTTGAAATCCGTGCCCTTAGGAAGTCTCAATCTAGGAAGAGGCACAAGGAGATCTCCTTTATCTAAAGTGTTTGGCGAGTCCAAAGCCAGGAAAATGATTTCGCTCGAAATGCCCGTGATGGAGCTCAATTCCAGAGTAATGTAGTTTCTCATCACATCCACTACGTTGTATTCTGGATGTGAGCCCTCCACCTTGGTGGAGTTCTGAAGACCCAAGCCGGCCAACGACTGTGTGATTGTGTGCGCGGACATGTTAAAATTACGTCTGCAAAGTGTATTTCTGAGTGCTAGAGTAGACCGATAAAGGTACATACAATCTATCGGATTTTTTTTGGCCTTACTTTTTTTTTTTTTTCTCGTCTATCAGTGAGATGCGAACTCAGTCTTTTGCACCCACACGACGCAGGTCCTTTTGGAAGGTGAATATAAGGCAAGTAGATTTGGCAAAAGCAATGGAGTATTCGGTGGATAGATTGATGAAAAGTTTTGGAATTAGCCGAGAAGCATGAATTATCGAGAATATAGAATCATTTTTTATTCACGAAAATTACGTTGCTTTTTCGTTTCTTGCCGTTGTCTTTAAACTCATTTTCTCTCAAAATTGTCCGCGTGCTTTAGGGCCGCGTGACTCGGGCCGATTTCAATAATGAGATGCTTCCATATAAGGCCATATTTTTTTTTGATTGTGTTGATGTTTTTCGTGTTTTGATGTAGTTTTCCTCGTTCCTCATTTTCTAATTTATCATTCTTTTCTTCATTATTCACTTCTTCGTTCTCTTCTTATTTCATTCTCTTCTTCTTTCATTCTCTTCTTCTTCCATTCTCTTCTTCTTTCATTCTCTTCTTCTTCCATTCTCTTCTTCTTCCATTCTCTTCTTATTTCATTCTCTCCTTCATGGCTAGAAGAAAATCACAGGAAGTATATCCTTCATGTTTATCTTCGCCAGGTTGATAAACATCTGATGGATGGATCTTCGCTTGAGCCCAAATTGCGCGCTCCTTTAGATCTTCTCTTATAATTTGTTTGGCAAATAAAGCACCAGGCTTCAAATTATCCGCTTAAAGAAAAAGCTATGTCGGTTCACTAGATCAATTTTGATTGTTTTACTTTTTTCCCCAATCTTCACGTGAGCCGGAAAAACACAAAATGTAGCGCATTACGTCCAGCCCAATACGACGTCTCTTTCATGACCCTCTATTCTCGCAGTACCGTGGAAAGCTCACACCTGTGCACCGCAATCTGCCACACAGCTGCCTCATGAGATCTACTCCATACAAACTCATAAAGGCAGTTCACATACACCAGCATCTGATAATTGCCCGCAATGGAGAGCGAGTCGCAAGTCCAGATGCTCCAGGAAATGGGGTTCCTGAAAGAACAGGCGCTAGAGGCGCTTTCGGCCTCAGGGCACGACCTCAACAAGGCCATTGCCTATCTCTTCGGAGAAGTCGATCCCACGCCAGGAAACGGCACACAGCAGTCGCCATTTGACCTCGAACAGGACCTTGCTGGAACCGCTGGCTCAGTCCACATATCAAACCCGCAAGAAATCCCGGAATTCTTGAGTCTGTATCCTTCAAATGCCCCCACAGATGAACCCCGCCATTTTGAACACCCTATTGCCGCTGTCCCCAGCGCCGATAGTCTTATGGGCAGTGACGTAATTGAGGCAGAAATAAAGAAGGAAAAACAGGGTTCGTATACCGGTTCAGCATCGAGCTCAAGCTCCAGCAGCAGCTCACTCAACGAGGACATGGCCGAGTGTCTTCTGGAGGAGGAAGAGTATCCTAAAAACATCAAGAATGAGCTCACAAACGTACCTTTTCTCTTGTGTAAAGACCGCCAATTCAAGGCGTGGATCCCCATGCTCATGATTTTGGCGCACCTGAGCAGTTTCGCCATTCCCGTTTTGCAGCTGACAAGCGAACTGCGTTTTGTTCAGGAGTTGCAGCGGGTGGTGTATTTTGTGCAAAACTTCGCCAACAGCAACAGGTGGTATCACGACACCGAGGAGCTCACCAAAGTCTTGGAAAACGACGGGCCTCGTGGCTCGTTGCATGACGAGGAGATGATCCTTAACATGATTGACTTTTTGATGAAAAAAGAGCCTTCTTTAAAACCTGTTTTTGAGTCGGTAGTTCACAGTGTAGATGAGGAGATCAGCAACAACTTGACTGTGTTGGAAATCGACTCTGAGGCAAGGTGCACCACGCTTTACGAGACTCTCAACGAGCTTTTTTGGCAGGAGAACTTTGAGAATCTTGGCAGAATCAAGTACACTTCAGTGGCGCCAATTCTCACGTACCAGCTTTTAGCGGATTCGGACATGACAAACTCGTACTTCCAGTTGCCCGAACGCATTTACCCCGAACTCTACAGTGACAAGGCAATTGACCGTGTGCAGCAAGAAGTACACTCGATCAAACGCGCACAGGTGGAATATCAGAGGCTGAACCGGAAGCTTATGGACCTTAATTTCTTTGAGGGCAAGAAAATCGACGGACTTCTTCTGCAATCGGCCGCCGTCTTACAAGAAAACAATTCTGGTGCTAGCCTAGACCTACGTGAGCTTGCAGAGCTGCTCAAAAAATGTCGCTTGGACGAGTTGGAGAATCAGAGCCGAGCAAAGTCAGACGCGTCTTCGCTGCGGTTAAAACTGTACGAGCATATCATTGCCGACTTGCCACACTTGCGCCCCTATAGACTATTGGGCGTGATATTGTCGGAAACAAGGTACTTTTTGCGTGCGGCAGACTCGTGGATCGACTTTGGATCTGGGGTCCTGGTCAGTTTCGAGAACGTAAGAGCTACCGTCCAACGTCATCTAGACTCGACTATCATCACGCTAGTCTACGGAGACGCGAGCGAAAACGAGCCTATTTCCCTAGAAGCTGCCGTCGCGGCAGAGTCGCCGCAGCAGAATTCCGAGGATTGTAACCAGAAAAATCGGCCAAATATGGATCTCCAAGGCTCAGAGCCTCAGAGCTCAAGTCCTTCAAACCCAGGTCCCAGTCCCAAGAGTAACGCGACTAATAACTTATGGGCTGATGCACAGGTTGAGGCGCCTGAAATCGGTATAATCTCGCCTGAAATTGCACCCGCGGAGCTGCGCGCCAATAAATCCTTAGGGCCTAGGCAAGAAGCCTCGGGGCTGGACTCGGCCAGCTCACCCTCAGTCTGGGCGCACGCTGCGGCGGAGACTGCCCACAACAAAAGCGACATCCACACAGGAAAGGCAACTACCGAGGTTGCTACAAGCAACGACAAGGATAAAAAAATTAGCACTGTCAGAGAACCAGAAATCGATAGACACGACACTTTGGGATCCGGTGCTGGTGCTGGTGCTGGCCTCAATACTGACATCGATACTAAGTCTGGTGCCTGTCTTGAAACTCACGACAATAACGGCGACTTTGTGAAAAGACCAAGGCGGGCACATACGTCAGAAGGCGCGTCCCTCCAAGAGCAAACAGGCATCAACGGTGCCAAGGTTCTTCGCAGCGTATGTGTCAATCCTCAGGTCGTGCAGCGATTCTTGCAGGACGAAGAAAAAATGTCGCCCAATGCAGTTCGCGAAGCGCGCACACAGTGAGTCTATAGCTTCATTGCAGGAGGAAGCCCAGAAGGGAAACTGAGGCGCTGGAGACACACCTGCTGTCCGTCGCACGACTACCATCAGAACCTTGCTCTATAATATTTCCCAAAAGAAAAAAGCTTCTTTTATCCTTTACGGGCTTCGGCCCTCTTTCCCGACCAATTTTTGGCTTGTTGCTGACCTTTGCATCGAGTGCGTGGCGCGGCTATTTTTAGCTCGGCCGCCTTTGGATTTTTATTCCTGATCTGATTCCAAGGCGGGCCGCGAAAGTTCGCATTGGGAATGGCTTGGGGCTAAGCGCTGGAAAGCTACCAGCACACCGTTTCTTTTAGAACTTGAACATCTCATTTCCTCGTTGTAATGCCTCTTCTACCTATCGAGGTGTCATCTAAAATGACGGCCGCTGCCGCCACACTCGCGCGAAATCGAAAGGTTCATTTAGTTGTGGCGTCCTTAATGTTCCTTCTAGTGATGGCCCATACATTCGGCAGTCGAGGCATCGCCATAGACTACTCTCGCGGAGGACCCGTCAAGTCAGACTTGAATTTCTCAACAGCGCTGGAAATCATCTCGCGCAACATGATCGTGACGGATATTCACATCCAGAAATGTCTACGGGGCTTTACATGTGATGCTCCCAGCCCACGCAGCGCGTCGAGTGTATGGGAAAAGTTTGACACGAGGTTGAACTTGTTTCCCTCCACATTTCAGCTCTACAATTACTACATGTACGTGGAGAAGACGCAGACTGTTCAGTCCGACAGGTTCATCATCGATATCAAGTTTACGCTGACGGACCAGCAGCCAGAGACTGATGTTGAAAATTCCAAATATCTCAAACGCAAATTGTCTTCATCTGGATATGTGTGGTTGCAGTACATGGATACTCTTGACTTCAAAATACCGATCGTTCGGGAGGTAAATGTTTTCTTCGGGAAAGAAGACATGAAAGATTCGCGTAAGCACTGGAAATTTGAGCCTGGCCCGATTCCAATCCCCGGACATTACGAGATAAATGCCAAAATCTCCATGTTGAGAGTTGCGGTCGTTGATGAGATCGTCATCTTGCAACATGAACAGAATTTTGACTCTATTTTGAAGAAGAACGAGATGCTTGTTACCACCAACCCAAAATTCAAGATTTTACAATTGAGTGACATGCACATCGGGGAAGATACCGGGGTCTGCTATGCTGATTGTAAGTTTGACATAGACACACTCAGATTTGTTGAATCTGCGATTCGAAAAGAAGGTGATGTCTCACTTATCGTTATCACTGGGGATATGATCGATGTACACAGGACGACCCATTACGCGTCTGTGGTGTTGAAGGCTCTCTCGCCGGTTTTGGAGTCCGGTATACCTTTCATTTTCACTTTTGGAGATACCGATCACAAGCCTCAGGATGCGGTCAACAAAATCAACGTGATGAATTTCATTGCTAGTCTCCCGGGCTGCTACAACAAAAGGTTCACAGATCTAGATCATAGGCTACATGGGCTCTCCAATGGTAACTTGAAAATATACCATGTGCCGCCCCTACCGGAGGGTGAGCAACTTGACTACAAAGGCTTGGCTTCGAAGAATGCAGATGCGCTTGTGACATACTTGGATTCAGAGGGCAAGCTGGTCAAAGATTCGCAAGCTAACTACCTTTACCGGTTAAATCATAAACCAAGCTCAGACACCGAACAGAAGCTTTTATTCCTTCATTACCCCCTTCCGAACTTTCGGCCTAAAGGAAGTGTAAAATTAATTGGCTCGTATAACGAGAAGCATGAATTGGTGACTGAGACTGATCGGAAGTTTTTGGGAGATGTTAAAGCTAGCGGTTACAAGGCTGTTGCTGTCGGTCACGAGCATGAGAATGATGCGTGCATATGGGAAGAGACTGACGGGGCTAAAGTGATTCTCTGCTACTCTGGCATCACTGGGGAGTCTGGGTTGACGCAATTGGATCCAGGCTACAAGCGCCGCCTACGCGTCTTTGAGCTCGACTTTGAAAACAACAAAATGTATAGTTGGAAGCGTGACCTGGAGAAGTCAATCGATCCCCAGGAAATTTGGTCCGGAGAGGCTGCAGGTTAAGCCTCTGCGAGGTGAACTGGTCCAGGAAATCAGGTCCCGGTATTATTACTTCATATCACTAATTATTTAATTGACGAGTATAACTCAAATTCCTCGCAGGCTTTGAGGTGTTTGGTGTAGAAGAAAGTGTCTTGCCTCATCATAACCATTTGGCATGTTGGCTTGATGTACGGGTGCGCATCTCATTGCAAAAATCTAGCTGATAAACGAATATTCCTTTTGAGCATTATTTTTTTAACACAAAACATGGGAAAAGCGAAGAAGACACGGAAGTTTGCCCTGATGAAAAGGGCCATAAAATCCAATGATCCCAAATTAAAAAAATCGGACAGCAAGCCGAAAGAGAAAGATGTGGAACTCACGAAGTCCGTTCCGCAGGTATCTAGTGCATTATTCTTTCAGTACAACGAAGCCATCAAACCACCATATCAGGTATTGATCGATACAAATTTTTTCAATTTCTCGATTCAAAAAAAGATCGATATTGTCAAAGGGCTCATGGACTGTCTATATGCCAAGTGTATACCGATTGTGACTGACTGTGTGATGGCTGAGTTGGAAAAACTCGGACCCAAATACAGAATCGCCCTAAAACTAGCCAAAGACCCCAGAATCAAGCGCCTCAGTTGTTCTCATGGTGGAACTTATGCCGATGACTGTTTGGTGAATCGCGTCATACAGCATAAATGTTATATTGTCGCCACCAATGATGCGGATTTGAAGAGGCGCATAAGAAAAGTTCCCGGAATCCCTCTTTTGAGTGTGGGAGGACACCTGTATGTGGTGGAGAGGTTGCCTGATGTATTTTGAAGGGGTTGGTCCATCTGGTCGATAATAGTTAAGAGATAGCCCACATTCATCTCGGAACTCGTGAAGTGAATGAACAACATATGCTGAGAATTTCTCATATCTCTCATCTGAATGAAGCTTCTGAGATGCACATTTATTGCATGTGAGGTAATCTCAGATGTGAGGTGTTTCTGGGACAACATTTGAGTTGGTTTTGAAAGCCGTTAAAAGTGCCCGAGCTGCGAAAGAAGCCACTCAGAGATCCTACTCAAAAGACTATCTCGATACTCTAGGGGCAGTGTTTGTGGAAGAACGACGAAAGCTTTGTTGTCGGAAACTTCAGAAAGCCTTTTCATTAGAGACAACTACTGTCCGCTAGAGTGTGGAATTTGACGATCATGGCTTCTCGCGGCCAAGTCTGGAAGGAAAATAGGAATGTAAATGACATAACGACTCCTAACAGAGTAGACTTCAGTAAGTATCTGGAATCTTCGTTCTTTATAAAATGAACGCTATGCTTCTCATGTGGCATTTTCGTTTATTGGAAGCAAAGAATGTGCTCGTCACTGATGTCGATGCTTGAAATCTTAGCACAAATCTACAAAACTGGAACAATCTCAAAATCGTAATATATTAATGTACTTAGCAGCGTCTCTTATGTAGAATGAAACCTTCTTACAACAAAAGGGCAGCAGCACCGGCAAGGGCCAAGCCAGCACCAACAAAGGAACCATCAACTTGGACACCAGCCACATTGTGTGAGGAGGATGAAGACGAGTTGTTAGCAGCCTGGACAGCAACGGCAACTGTGGCAGCAGCGAAAACTTGGGAAAACTTCATGGCGATATTTGGGAAAAGTTGAACGAAGGGTATAAGAAGAAGCCTAGTTAGGAAGCAAAAGTTCCACGGGGGACCCGGCCGGACTTATTTATAGTCTTGTCCAATATTTCTTGCTCCTCACCACGAGTTTGCCCGATTACGCCTTTCCATTGTATGCAGTGCCAAGGTAGTGCCGCGGTATGCATGAGAATCCCTGGCCCGGGGAGAGCTTGCACATTACGTGCATGGGGCCAACTGTTTGCGTTTCCCCATAGCACAGCGCAGATCCCGCGTCCCATAAACGGCTGACTTGGAAGGGAAAGACATGGAATAATAAAAGGGATAAGAAGGGCGAAAAAAGGAGCTTGGACATGTCAAAACGAGTAAATTCCCTCGCCTTTTTGAAATATGCTCACTGCTTTGTTATTGTTTGTTTGTTTCGCCGTGATAACTTTATTTGCGCTTCTGGCCGCATTGACTGCGGAGCGCCAGAAGTCGCCCGAACTCCCAGATATCTTGCCAGTTTTTTGCCTCAAAATCTGAAAATATAAAATGAGTCACGGGACACGATGCGCGGTATTGCCCGAAGCTTGAATTGGGGCGGATTTTCCCAATTGGCGAAAACAGGCTAGATTGGGAAATAAGACATGAGTTTCTCGGCACAATCGCATTCACAAACAACCTGGAAGAAAAAGTACTGGAGAGAAAGTAAAAGACGATATGCCCTTAAGACGGTATGCCACTAAGACATCCTTGAGGACGCTATCCTTTGAGACGATATCCTTGAAGAAGGTGTCCTTAGAGACGGTGTGCCATTAAAAAGGTTTATCATTAAGACGATATGTGCTTCGGGCGATTTAGCCTCAAAAAGAATTAACTCGCCAAGGTTCAGCGTGCTTCTCTTTACCCAAATTTTCTAGCATGTTCTCACTTGCCGATAACGGTGCGCGTTTTTGCCCAAGTGTAATTCTTCATGGAATTTTCGAGATTTGCCTCGGGTGTGTACAAGGGCGGTACTGGAGTGGGGGTGTTTCTGTCAAGAGTGCATATAAAAACGCTTGTTAGGGGCGCCACCGGTCTTGGGGTTCCCAAAACGGCGCCTTGGGAAAAATCGGATAATCAATTTTTTAATGGTTGCTGCTATCAGGAAAACGGAGCACATTCCCAATTCACGTGCTTCATGAAAGCATGGATCGAGTTCCCTATGCCTTCTATATGTCAGTCATGGGCATGGCTTACTAATGACATAATTTTCGAGAGACAAATGGCACACGTATTATTGTGGACTCTGCTGGGAAATCTTCTCGCTTGTCTTTTTTGTCGCTTGTCTTTCTTGCCGCTTGTCTTTCTTGTCGCTTGTCTTTCTTGTCGCTTGTCTTTTAAGCCACCTGTAACGCCCCTTTTATCAAAAAAGGCGGTGTTCTGTGCGCCTTGGCCCAGGCGCGATATCATTGGATTCTTTTGAGCTAGAAAATGAAAGACATTGTAATCGAGACATTGCAATCAAGGCGGGCCTTCACGTAGTTTTGCGCGTCTACGAATCCCGGGCATATGGGTAAGGTGCCGTGCCGGGTGTGGCCCCGTGGGGCGTGCGAAGAAAAAGCGTGTATGAAGTGTGTTGAGATTGCCGCCTTTTTGTATTTGATGCTGGAAAAAAGCAAGGAATAGGGGCTGTCCAAGACACTACGAGAGTTCTGGAAAAAAGCGGCGAAAAATAGGTATCCCAAGGAACCGCTTGAGGGCCAGTGTAGTGGAGTTTGCACCATCACTAAATAGCACAATTGGGTCAATTGGGCGGTGCAATGTTTGAGAAGAGCTGTCATCGAGAAGCCAGTTAAATGATGTACGAAAAAAGACAAGCTTCTGGAGTATCGGGAAGAGCAAAAACTGGCAAAGTCCGTAATTCGGAAACAGGAAAATTGTGATAGTCAGCTCATGCTCCATGCATCTTACCAGAGCTCTAGGAGCGCTGCGTGCTGAATGGGTGCACTCACTCATCTCGGGCCGGCCTCGCGTCTATGTAAAAGCCCTGTGCCGCAAAATACGGGGATGCGAAACATCCCCTAAACGGCCGCTAAGTGTCAGTGACACGTTATCGATGAGCAGGTCTCTCTTCTTCGGGGAGAGAAATATCCATAATCAGTATAATGTGTGAGTGCGATTCAATTTCCTTGCATTCAAAAATGCCACTTTTGGGCAACACCACATACTGTTTTCGTCTTGATTCTATCGAATCGAGCACTCGCCTGATTTCGCAGCCCGCTTCTAGACGCGGCTTTTCCTTTTGGATCCAGCTATGTGTCAGGATTCATAAGACTAATATGAGCTGAACGCTCTAGATTCATGATTGTAAAGATTTCTTGTTTCATGCTTTTTCCAAAAAAAAAAATTGCACGCTCCATTAACTCCTTCCGCTCCTCGACCCTTGTCGATGAGAGACCAACCCTCCCACTCGATCTTCTCTTTTATTGACTGAGTGTTTCTCCTTATATCTCTTAGGAAGTTTACTTCTTCTGTCGGCTCTCAAGTCTTGATCAGACCTTGCAACCTTTTTATATCAACTCGGTGTCTCCTGCAACAAATTTTCTAGGTCGCCTATTTCCAGCATCTTTACCAAAAGAGTTTGAGTGATATATAATGGTTAAGCTTAGCAATACCGACCAGTGGATAAAGTTCAAGCACTCCTTTTTGCAACTATCGGTTTCCGACAGGCCCTTGGCCGACCATCGTGAGACTGTGGAAATTGGACACCCAGGTTCTGATGAGTCCGCAACAAACTTCAGTTCGTTAGCCGACACTGAATTCGACACAGACCGTGAACTGACACCTCTCTTCTCCTCTACTTCTACTGTGGACTTGAATATAAATCCCCTGACATGGGGAAACTCGGAAGTGGTTCTGCTTGTGCCCAGTTATTCTTCCAGTTGCGATGACTTCAATAATGCTGGACCCAATGAGGTTCCGCCACGCCTGAGTCAGCGAGACTCGTGTGGTTCTTTGCCTCCTAGAAGACACCCATATCCAGCCGACCTTAGCTCTAACTTAAAGGCATACCAAAATGCTACCAGTCCCCTGGGGTTCAGACGGCTTTTTTATAATCGCGTTTCTTCGAGACGTAGCTCAATCGTATATCCAAAAAGAATCTCGGGGTGTTCTTTAACGCCACCGGCAAAACCACGCGGATTCAAGGGCATGTCAATTAGGTTACGCAGGGTTTTCACGTTCAACAGGTTTAGGAGAAGAAGAAAAAGTCGGGTTTTCGCTAAAGAGGACGACTATAGCCAGGAGAGCTTGGGAGTTGCATTGTTGACTCTAACCGCCGAAGAGCCAGCACCGGCTGAAAACTTATACTCGCGTGTTTTGAAAGCAGCTATGGACTTGGACCTTGATGAGTCTACCGTCGGATCGCTCATAATGATCATAAGCGAGGAGACCATGGTCCAACCAATGGCATGATTTGAATAAAGAATCATTAGGTGTAAGGAATTTCGATGACTTGCAGGGCAAAATATTCAATAAATATTCTGAAAGAGGATCATCCGTGAATCGAGAAAAACGTTTCCTGCGTCTTACTTTTTATGCTTCTTCTTATGCTTCTTCTTATGCTTCTTCTTATGCTTCTTCTTAGGCTTCTTCTTATGCTTCTTCTTATGCTTCTTCTTATGCTTTCCTCGAGAAAGCTAGAGAGGCACACTCATCTTAGAAAGCATATATACATATACGTCTAAGTCGGCCCGGATCGATCCTGTCGTTATGCCATTCCTTCCATCGACTTTTCTTTTTCATCTTTTTGTCTAAGACTATTATCTTAAATCTTTTACATTCGGCTAGAAATCAAATGCACCGATGAACACATCTCTTAGTCTTCCTTTAGCATGTACAATGACCAGTTTCAAGACCCCATATCGAGACTTGAAGACCATAAGGAGCACTATGCTTTGCAATTTATTGGAAATAATGGAAAAAAAAATTTGTTGTATCAAAAAACATGAAGCCGTTTCAGCTCATCAAGACTTTGACATTTGCGGAAAATGTTGGCAATTTAGAAACAATGCACACCGTATAATATATACCCCAACTCTTTTGTCATGCGGCGTTTTCAGCGCTCGTCATTCCCCACCACAGCAAAGCACGCTTTTCTGGGAATCAAAGTCCGAGCAAGCCCCAGTCACGTGCGCAAACCTGGAGGCATGGAAAGGTGCCAAGATCATGAGTCCTCGTTGAATCTTACCAAACTGCAACAAACTCACTTCTTATAAAGTCATTTTTTGATAATTTATGGATCCAAAGAGAATTGAAGACAATATCGAGATATCTTGCGAGCACCCACTCCACTTCTTTTCTCACTCTCGCTTCAATAGTCAATTTCCCTATTCCCCAACTTCCCAACTCCTATAAAAAAAAAAATGGTCTCTACTGGCAGAGGAGGGTCAGGAAATATAGTCAGCCCTAAAGATGTTGGGGTAGATAAACCCGTGAGTCCCTCGGAGCAAAAAAACGATAAGAAAGTATACTATTCTACCGGGAGAGGCGGGTCTGGAAACATCAAGTCCAGCAGCGAGATCCCGTCGCCTAAACTTGTCCCACAAGGCTCAAACACACCGAAATTGACCACCAGTAAAATTACTACTGGCAGAGGGGGTTACGGCAACATGGTTGACAACAGCGATCCAAACCTCACGCGCAAACTCCAGGACGTAGACGGGCGCCGAACGGAAAACGAGTTATATGCTGTGGCCTCGAATAAATCCTTTCTGATTGGCCGGGGAGGCTTTGGAAACGTGGTATCGAAAACCCGTTCGCACGGTAGCAGTGTGGGCTCGAACCCCAATAACTTGTATACTGTGGTGAGTCATGGCGAGAAGAAAGATACCAAGAAAAACGGCATTATACTGAAAGTAAAGAGCTTTTTCAGCTGAAAAACTAGTCACCTGGAGTGGTTCTCAGCAGCTTTCTTATTTACGAGTCAACGAACATTTCTCTTCCTTAAACCTAGGCGACCTCTTTTGTTTAGAATAAAAGAGAATATATATTTACGTCCATGGGCAGGCATTAACGTTTTTTTTTTTTTTTCAGGCATCAATGATATCTTTCAGGCATGGACGTTGTTTTTTAGGCATCAATGTTCTATTTCAGGATGGATTACAGCCTTAGTTGGGAGCCTCTCCCACAAGAAAATCCTGGAATTTTTTCAAAGCCTTGTATCTGTGGGAGATCCCGTTTTTGACCGTTTTGTCCATCTCGGCATACGTCTCCTCAAAGCCTTCAGGCTGGAAAATAGAGTCCCATCCGAAATTCTTGTGGCCCCTACTCTCAACGATTTTGCCATGCGTGATTCCTTGAAACAACTTCACCTCCAGATCTGGACCCTCGCAGTACCCAAACGTACAGATGGCCTTGGCACTCTTATCCTCGAATTTGTAAAGCATATCCACCAACCCTTGGAGACCCACACCCTGAACAAACCACTTGATATATGGACCAGGTAAGTCGTTAAATGCCGTGAATGCTAGACACGTGTCCTCGACCAAAACGGGGCCATCGATAAGCTTAGCCGCGGACCTGGCTTTGTGGATAGTGACCTCGTCAATTGTGCCCTGAACTTCTTCAATGTCCAAGCTTTTGTTCACGACATAGTGATCACCTACTTTGGAGCCTTTTTCAGTTTGGACTCCGCCGAGAATCGCAACTACCTCGATCTTTTTGTTTTCATTGCCGGTGACAAATGTGAGTGTGGACATTTCTGGACGGTTCGAAGTTTCTGATTTATTTAAAAGATTGATGTGGCGTGAATTGAATGAAATATGCGCTTCTCAAGAGCCTCAGAGGACCGGACTTCAATTATGACTGAGACTACAGGATCTGATGTAGGTGATGCCCGCGCTCGTAGTCTTGATTTGCTTTCTTTAATTTTTTTTTTCAGCGAACCTTTTTTAAATTATGAAGTTCAAGCATAGCTATGGTATATTAACAATTGGGAAGTACCGTGATCTGGCGCTAGTTTCCCAATCTGTTTTTTGCTATGGTTCAGTGTCCGTATTATAAATCTCAAGTCCCAGTATGAGACTCTTGGAGTACATTTTCAGTCATTCTACAATGTGCAAAGACCCAAAATCCAGTGGCAAGGCATCACCCCCACTCCTTTCCTTCTGCATTTTCTCGTTTCATATATTTTTGTCCTTTGCCAATTTACAGCTCGAAGACTCGGAGTCTCGTATCTATTGCCTTTTATATACAAGTGCTGCTTAAGGTAGCCATTCGTGTCTTTCACGTGCCCAACAGATTCTCATCAAATCATAAAAGGTGCTCTTTTTGCTGAAATATTTATTTTGCCTCGCTTCCTTTAAATCTTACCCAACCTCTTCTTCAAAGATCTTTGCAACCTTCTTCTCTTTCTCAACTTGTGCTTCTTCATCTTGAGTCTGCGCTTCCGCAAAACAGAGTCCATGTGCATTGTGTCTTCAGATTTCTCCTCAACAAGGGCTTCCAATCCACGCTTCGACACAGGGTCTACCATGGGCAACCATTGAGGTTGCTTGAGCCATGGTTGATGCAAAGATCTGAGCTTTGAAAGCGTCACGGTCATGGGGGACTCTAACTTGAGACCTCTCTGGAAGGAGGCAGCCTGTCTTGGGACTGTGGCAACCAGCCTGGCCGCTAGAACTATGAGTCTTTGAAAAAAGCCAGCCTTCAACATTAATCGGTATTTTTAGAGATCTGATTTAAATCTGGACCAAGGCTTTTTTTTTTTTTTCGTTGTTCGACTAGATCGGTGCGACCTCTCATACAGTCTGCAAGTACAAGTAAGAGCTAAAGAGTTCGCAGGGCCATGCTTATATAAAAGAGGATTATTGAGGATATGGGCCAACAGAGCTTTATGGTCCTTTCTGAATGTTCTTTCAATGTTTCTGTTATAACTCTCTCTTCTTCCCCAAAACAATTGCGGCCACATGTGTTATTTTTTTTTTTTTCTTTGTTTTCCCAAAAGAAGAGGAGGTCGATTGGACTGATACAGAGAGAAGTCTCAGTTAGATGGCACGCTCTCTGTCCTCTAAATAGACTTGCGACTGATTTCCACATTCATTACAACATCATCTGTGGTTTCAATAATAAATCCATTTATTCCGCAAATCCCATTACTGGACGAAACCGCCCCGCCTACTTCAGAAGGCCAGTCAGTCACATCGTAAAGCAAGCCGCGACTATTCAACACAACCTTTTTGCCATAAGGCAAAAGGCCACATTTTGGGATTTTTTCATTCGTATTGAACACAGTCCGGTTAGAGTAAGTCACATACGTGACTCCTTTGGTGGCCAAAAAGATCACGTCCTGAGGAGAGAAAAACACCAAAGTGAGCCATGGGTACTCTTCTCTCATGGCATACATCTGGTTTATCAGCTGGAAAGTCTGGTCGAAGCGACCGCCGATGCCGCCAGCAACATGCACGGTTTTTTGCGCGTTTATTTCGGGGTTAGAAGTAACAAGTTGGTGTACAAGACCATTGAGCCCCTTGACCTCCTCTATTTCACCACGAAGTGCTCGGGCTCCGGCGTCAGAAGCGTGTAGTAATACGACTTTGATCGCCTTCATGAAGTCGGAAGAGTACTGGCAATATTGAGGAATCACAATGGTTCCATTGTGTAGGTAGTAGCTCTTCACTTCGTCTTTGAGAGAATCGCAATCGCCCGTAATATATGTGGGGATGTGTTTCACTCGCTCCAGCTCGTTTTCGAAAAAGTCAAAGAGCCTATTGGCTCCTCCGTCAGCGCAAACTTGCACAGAAGAATGGTCCCAGAGTGCTTTGAGATCAAGTTTCTGAAGTGGCGTATTGAGAATAATAAGGGGACATTTTCGAGGGCAATCTGTCCCTTCAAATGCAGTAAAGGGTTCTATATGCGTGAAGTCACCTCCTGGCGGCTGCACAACAAAATTTTCTGGTCTTTCAGTCACTGACATGTTGCAATATAGTGCTCAGTAAGAAACTGGAATCGAAAATTATAGCTTGTCTATCTAAGCAAAAGAGCGTGGGTCTGAGTGGAAGAAAGTGGCACGACAGCTATATTAAGCCCACAATAGATTCATCAAAAGAGTGAAAATTGCTTTGTTTCTTTCCGAGACCAGCTTAATACAACAAAAGAGGACAATTGCCTTATGTATCCATTTCTTATCTGAATCAGCTGGCGAGATTCTCATATCAGTGCGGCCTGCATGCGCACCCATAACCATGAGCATCCAAGGCTTCAAACTTGAAAACATGAGTAACTGCCTCGGAAGAGCTCGAGCGACGCTTTTCGATTCCCAACAAACACCTCAGAACATGGCTCTGAACGGGTCTTCTTCTTTGGGCGCAGCACAAAACGCAGAGCCGGCGGTTGTGCCTCGCGATGTCAGACTTCTACACTTGATATTCGCCACGCAAGGTGTCCAGAATTATCAGGACCATGTGCCTCTCCAGCTCATGGATTTTGCACACAGATATACGACGTCGGTGTTGAAAGATGCCGTCGCCTACAGCGATCACGCGAAAAATTCGAACGGCAGCTCTCTGGCGACCACGACGGTCAATACCGATGATATACGCTTGGCCATTGCAGCGAAAACAAACTACCAGTTCAAACCGGCACCTGCGAAAGAGCTCATGTTAGAGTTAGCACATGAAAGAAACTCACGGAGCCTCCCGCCTGTGATTCCAAAGTGGGGGCTCAATTTACCGCCCGAGAAGTACTGTCTCACTGCAAAGGACTGGGATAGTTTAGAGGAGGAGAAGAACGACCTAGAGAGTAACAAGAGGATGAGAAAGTAGAGCTGGGTTTTCCCTATAAGCAATAAGCATCGGGGATGCTACTAAGATTTTTTTGAAGACTCAGGGCAATGTTGAAAGGGCGAAAGGGCGGCGTGGAAAGGGCTATGTGTCTATGTATGATAATGAGAACAAGATAATCGTAATTGGGAACGGCGAACGGGGAATGTGTGGGACATTGGCATGAGGTTCTAGAAGCCCAGTTTTGTCTCATTTCAAGGAATCAAGAACCCCATCATGTGAGAGGAAGACTTGTGAAGGGAGCTGGAGAATTAGCCACTGTTAAATACTCTGACTGAGAAGGGGATGCCCGATATCTACGTTGTAGTCAGACAATGAGCCCATGTCTCGACTAAAAAACTCTGTTGAGAAGTCTCGCAAAAGAGAGAGTTGCAATTATTTTCGTTTCTCACTCTCAGTAGACTTTCATGGCCCGTCGCAAGTTGGTTGTCACAGCTGAAGGTCTACTTTACTTTGCCAATTGACAGGATGCCTTTCATTGATAAGAACCCGTGTTGAGATTTTCACACCAGAACTCGAAGCCTCGAAGCTTGTTGAAAACCCCTAAAAATTAGAAATCACCAACGCTCACGACTTTATCTGAGACATGTAAGCCTTTGAGGAAATACTACAATGCCTCACTCCATTCATGCAATGAGCAAAGCCAGGACACTGCAAAGTGAGAAACCCTCTCGTGCTTGTTGATTAGTTTTGATCCTTAGCTTCTCATCAGACTATCATTATCAATTGCAAAAAAATGATGTTTATTTGAAAATCGAGAAGCTTTTGAAATGACAAGCTTCCTAGTAAAAATAAGTCGTTTCTTTATAGAATATTGTCTCATTGTTCAGACTGAATGAAGAGGCTGCGTAAGCGAACCGAGCCGACTAGGCAGCCAGCTGAGTCCTGGGTCATACTCGAAGCTAGGAAGTTGGTGCAACTTCGGGCAAAGAAGTCCAGCCAACGTTTTTGACCCATTCTTCAACCTTAAAATTTTTTTTAAAAAATTCTTAAAGTTATTAAGAACAAACAAAAAGAAATAGAAAGCCCTCGAAAAACCAAAAAAAATAAAAGGAATGGAGTTTTGCAAATGATTCGTGCTTACGACCCACGACCCCAGCTCTCGAGGCCAATCTCATTTTGGGCAGGCCCACAATCGCGGGCGGCGGGGCCATAAAAACAATGTTCAAAGCTCAGTGCTCAGTGCTCAGGCCCTAGTGCCCTCACACAGCCACCGCCTCTGGCTCTCGTGCCCGGGGTCTCAATTCGGAAAGCACCTCAACAAACAAGAGTATTCATATTCACAAATCTTCAGTGCTTTCCAGTTGAGCTCCGATAGCACAACATTTTTGCAACATTGTTTCGCCTTGACCTTTTTCTCCAACATTTTCTTCCAATATATTTTTTCAATATCTATTTGTAATATCTTTCTCTTGATAACTGCCTTTCCTCTTACTTCATTTAGTTCACTTCGATGCTTGGCCCTTGCCCAGGCCCAGTGCCAGTTCACCATACCGCGCAGGCTCCGCACTTACTTTCAAGCTAAGCATACAGACACCTGTATCAATTTACTCCACCACTACATAAATTTACCCACGTAATATCGCCAGTTCCGATGATCCACAAAACCATTGCGTCTGTGCCGGAGTATGTAACGATCAAAAGACGGAAAAACGCCATTTCCACCTATTCACCATCCAATCCCCAACCATTTCACTAACACTTCCCAGAGCCGTTGAGGAGTACCCAGGTGCCTCTGTAGTCGAGCGTACAAGCCGCCTACAAGCCTTTGGAGACGTGGGTCCTGCCGACATGTGTAGCATCCAGAAAGTGCTGTCGCAGCTGAAAACGGAGGTCGGCACGTTTCTCTACTTCACCGGTATCGACACGCTGAACCTGGCGTCGATTGCAGCGCATCTACAGGCGTTGGCCACGCTAATCACCTCGAAATCGCAGTATTGGTTTGGCGAGAAAAAACACTGGAAAGTTCCCGAGCTCACCTACTGTGCGTTCAACGGGTTTTCCAAGGTCGACATGCGGGTTACCGTGCATATTCCTGGCAAGTTCGAGACCCAGATTGTAGCGAGCGACGGGAAACTAGTCCAGGACCAGTTGCCCCAGGCCAGAAACGACCGTTTGTGGCTCGAAACTTTTGTCTCGTCGATGGTCCGCTGCTTGCTTGACGACGACGAGGACGATGCCAACAAAGTCGGTGGTCTTGTAGAGGTCCGGAGAGAGAACCCGTTTGCCAATGGGAAGGCGTCGAAAGAGCTCTTGGCCAACTTCGTGAATGGCTTCGAGGCGCTTTTTTGGGACGGCCCCAAGCTAGGCTGTGGCATTGAGGTCCCACAGCCGACCGTGACGTCCAACTACCTCGTGGACGGCTTTCTCAAGTGTGTCCTGTTGACCCAGCATTATGATGTTGCGTTGGACGTTTTGCGTAGACTAGAGACCCACGAGCCGGCGGTGATTTCTTTGATTGCACGGGTTCTTCTCATGAAAGATGAGGAGATCATGGCCGTTCAGAAGATGCATGAGGGCATCGATAGAAACAGCCGCGACCCGGAGCTTTTGTTGTTGGAGGCCGAGTTCTTGATCAACAAGAAACGCTATGACTTGGCGTTGCACTTGGCCCGCCAGGCGGTCCAGTCGTCTCCGTCGGACTTCAAGACCTGGGCCACGCTTGTGAAGGTTTACACGAAGATGAATGACTTTGAGAACGCGTTGCTCACGTTGAACTCGTGCCCCATGAACTCCAACAAGGAGGATTTTCACTTGAAGCGCGTGGTGGGCCTCAAAGGCGACGACTTGCACTTGCCTTTCCCGGTCGACGTCACCCTTGACGAAGTGTCCAACTTGCAAAGCGCGTCGATCGCCATTGAGCAGAAAAACCTCGACCAACAGCTCTTTAATTTGCCCGCAGGGAACTTGAAACTGACTTTTGCTAAGGCATACGACTTGCTTACCGATATCGCCGTGAAGACAGGCTGGGAAGCGCTTCTTAGGCATCGGGCAAAGGTCTTTGTTATGGAAGAGGAGTACCGCAAGGAGAGGACAAACGGCTCGCAAAATGCCAAGAAGACCAACGTCCAGGACCAGCAGTCCGCTGAACTTCCTGCTCCGCCCGCAGCGGACATGGCCCACGATTCAAGCGCGATAACCGTCCCAGACGACGCCTCCACTATGGCAGTAAAGTCCCCGACAAAAGAGACTGCCGACACGGACGAGTCCAACTTCGACATGGATTTGAAAAAGAAAAGACTCTGCGAGCGGTGGTTGGACAATCTATTTATGTTGCTTTACGAAGACTTGAGGGTGTACACGATGTGGCAAGCTGAGTTTGTTCATGCGCAGGCACAACAGATGGAGTACAAAAAAACGACGTTGGAATGGGAGATCTTGGGGCTGATTGCGTTCAGATTGAAACACTACAAAGAGGGTTCTCTCGCGTTCAGCAACGCCTTACGTGGCCGGTTCTCGGCCAAGTCCCAGAGAGAGATCTTGAGATACTACCACTTGGAGCGCACCAAGCTCATCTCAAAAACGAATGTCTCGGATATTGGCAAATCCGCAACCCAGAACCTCACTAAGACGATAGTCCAGCTAAACGAGAAGATCCTCGAGGCATGTATAAAGATGTTGGTATGGAATCACAGGTGGTATAACGACTTTTCGCCGGCATTGATACAGACATTTGCTGATTTGCTAGCCAAGGAAGGCTTGATCAAAATCCAGTCAGTGGTTCAGGCTGTGTATTCGCACGAACTCAATCAGCCAGAAGGCTCGACAAGCCTGGGGATCATCGACATGATGGAAAACCTATACGATTTTGCAAAGGAGTATAAGCTACAAGGGGTAGAGAACTGATTGGCTGCGAGCACTAGATTCGTGTAATTTTGACCCCTGCTGTTTCCGTGAGACCAGTCTTCCTACTATATGTGACAGAGGAAAAGAAATATTGGCTAGGGCGTGGGTGGGTGCATATTTAGGTCATCTGTACATGGAAGAGACGCAATTTATATGACTGGGCGGACTTTTGTTGACTACTCACTACTGAAAGTAGGATTGGTACGTCACATCATTATTTTGAATAAAATAAGCAGCGGTGGCTAGGCCCAGCCCCATCGGCTCCCGAGTGCAGGTCACGTGCCGTCACCAAATCCATAAGAATCAGCTGTATCAAGATCTAGACAGTCACCCATTTTCACAGACGTCACCACGTAAGATACATCTCCAGTTTTGCTTCCACGCAAGTAAACATTTACCACTCTGATCATACTTTCGCTCGAAAGGGTCCCTCAGTCTAAATGTCAAACGCTGCCGATCGCTTATGGATGCTCCAGAACCACATCCAAATAAAAAAAGCCGAAAAGAGGCCGGATTTCCCCGTCTCGCGAAACTTTCCAGTGAATCCTCCTAGAGGCCCTCTAGGAGCGAGACCACTTTACGAGCCACAGACTCAACACGTGAATCGTTAAATATTTACAGTCTCAAAATGCTACAGAGATCCAATGCGCAAGAATATCGTCAAAGGCTTATTGCAAATGCATCGAAAATGCATCGGAATCGCGCCATTTGTGTGGGAACATCCACGAATCATGGCTTGTCAGCCTTTCCCTCAGACTCAGAGCGCTCTCTTTCCTGCTGGAAGCCCTCCAGAGCAACCTTGAGAAGCTCTTTCTTGGACTCCTCTAGTCTTTGTTTTCTCGACTGGATGAGGGCGTCTCTCCTCTCCAATTCCTCGATCCAGAGTTGCTCTCTCACTTTAGCCTTTTCCCGGGCGAGGTCTTCGCGAGATTTCTTTTGCTCGACAGACTCTTTTTGGTAGTAGTAACCACCAACGACCAAAGCCACAAGTGTGAAAGCCTGGAAGCCGACTCTGAACCTGAAATACCTCTGAGTATCTTGCTTTCTTCCCTGCTTCAAAGACTTTGCAGCAAGCATGACTGCCGCAGTCGTCAAAAGCGTTCCGATGGGGACCATAGGCTGTTGCTTACACTTGAAAATGAGTTTCTCAATAGTATCCATTTCACTTTTGGATGTTAGTATTTCTTGGGGTCAGGGAGTCGACAAAGTACTGTAAGACAAGTTCCGGGACAACTGGAGATAAATTATCTATGACATACTCAACATCGACCTCCGAGCCTCCGTCGAAGGAGGAGGGGATTTCGGATGGCATCTTGTGGAAGTAGAGTGGGATATCTTAGTTGTCGTAGTGCCGGGATCTTGAGTCAAGTGCGCTCGCACGGGTGGCACGCGACATGCAGTGAGACTGGAAGCGATCTCGGGGCTATTGAGCAATTAAGTAAATATGACATACCAACGCCATAAAAATACACGAGTTTTCGAGAGTCAGAAAATTTCGAAAGTAGAGCTGGTTTTCAATTTTGTAATGCCTTTTGAAAAGGGTCCAAGACTCTGCCTATGATAAGTTCGCCTCTCATTATCCCTGAGATCCGGCTCACTAAGTATTGCCTCGTATTGATGCTCACGATCGAAAGGCATATTCATTGCATGAGTTGATGAGGTTTCGCTCGATTATTTCTCTATGTCTCTAAGGTTTGATCAACAAAAGGTAAAAACGCAAATTTTACCAGTCGGGGTGTTTTCCGATTTTCGACAGCCGAAAAAGACTTTTTGTCGTACCATTTCTTCAGAGACCTGATTTGTGAGAGTTAAATTAAGTTAAGGGAGATAGACCATATTGATCGTGTAAAAACCACAAACTAACGAAGTTTTAATCACCTGTAAAAAACACTTTCAAAATGAGACTATCAAAAATTTCAAGGGTATCAGGTAAGGTATAAAAGCATTTAGAGCTAGACGAATAACCTCCCGAACATTAATCTATACGACCTTTTCATTGAATCAGACAAAAAAAAGTCATTGCTTAGAATCTCCACGCACGAAAACTCCTCATAAGGGCTTGCGTTCCTGCCTCATTTGGGATCCATATTTCGCGCGAGCGTACATCTTACCCCACCAAATCCAGAGGAGAACACGCAGAAGTATACGATGTACACATTCAGCATGGAGTTTTTGGCTTCAGCAGCAACGCTAGTGGTGAGGTTTTTCTTGCTGCTTGCCTTATTCCCCTTCACTCACGTGGTATTCCCCATCATACTTCTTTTCTATGGTCTACTCAGTCACCTCTTGCTCATTCCAGTCTTCCTCATCCTTCGTACTTTTATATTTGGGTTCATCTACATCCCTCTTGTGCCGGTGCTAAAGTTGGCCGATATACATTACGATACCTTGTTGCCCGTAGAAAAGACACTTTACCGGCTTGCTGTTGGGTGTGTCCCTCACCTACACGTGTTCGTCTATCATTTCATTCACTACTTCATGATGTGTTTGTTTATTGGGTCCTTTGTCGGGGTGATCGCTGGCTTCAACATAAGCTTGGTATCGCGGATCCTATACGTTGAGAAGGCGCAGAAAGATGAGTCGATTAAAAGACCAAGCAACTTTTCTACAAGTTCATCCAATTGGAAGCGAGTCAAGCGCGAGCCACACATTCCGTCGATATCCACTGGGAGTTCATTCGAAAGTGGTGCTGCGACAAGGGGAGATCCTGATCACACGGCAGCGGATTTTGGGAAGCACCCAATAGTCAAGCGTGAGAAACCCGACTTCTCGCTTCCTCAAATGCCCGAGCTAGCTGAGTTTCCAAGTGATGCGATCTTCGAGGATGACGATGGCTACAACTTCATGTCCTACAAACCGTCTCAGAAGAGTCAGAAGGATCCAAGGAAAAAAAGCCACAAGAGAAGGCACGACTCAAAGTACAGAACTGCACCCTCACTGCTTCAAACAACAATCGAGGAGGAATCTGAATCTGAAATTACTCCGACTCCAACGCACGCTGCAACGGCAATCTTTCCTACCAATCACGTGTCTCTAGACTACGCGACGGGTACCATTGGATCCACAAAAACTTTCAGTACAGACAGCTCTGTATTTAGCAAGACGCTTGGTGCAGCGAGACCCGATGCGAAGAGCGTCAGCCTGCCTGAATCGTCAAGTGAAGACACTGATGTGAGCGGAGGAGGTGCCGATAGCAAGTATGAAAATGCTTCTGAGGCCAAGGTAGGTGGAGCACGTGACCCACCAAAACACACGTCAGAACAGCCTGATGCGGATACAACAGTGACTTACGAGGTGAACATCGAAGATGAGCAATTTGATAACAATTCGGACGCAGCTAAATTTGAAACTCTCGAGAAACAAAGTGGGGGCCCCCAACTGTGACCTGTACACACAAACCCCAAGCGCATACTACGAGGAAAGCGAGCAAAGTGGGACTCCCTTACCTGCATGCAGTGATGTGCGTTTCGCCGTAATCACGCGCGTAGTGCACTTTTGTCGACGTAAGGTCGGATTTTGTAGACGTAACCGTCGATGAAATGCGTAATGAAATTTCGAGGACTCACGTAATGTTTTGCGTATCAACATAATACGCAATAAAATGCGTATTCTATAATTGTGGTTGTTTAGTGAAGGAAATAGACTCGAAAAACAAACTATCATGTTATTTTCTACTACTAGAATCTCGCGACTAAGTCTCTATTCACTCCGAGCGTTGGGGGCTGTGGCAACATCGTTTGTTGTGTCTCGCTCAGTCTCAGTGCCCTCGCTGTCTTGAGCGCGAGTGGTCGATGGTGCCAACGTGGCTATTGAAGCTTTCGGAACCTCCATCACGCTTACAACCTCATCAACTAGTTCTGACTCATCAGGAATCTTTCCGCGAGACTTCAAAAGTGCTAAAATTTTGATCGTGACGGGAGACAACCGATTTCTTTTCTTGGTAACAATGTCCCCAACCTGAGAGAAGAGTGACTCTGAAGGCGCTGACATTGCTGACATGGCCAAGTAATCCCTTGCCATCCGACTTATTATTGGGTATGTCGCCTTCCGATCTTTATAAAATTCTATGGGGCTGCGGCAATCAGCTCTAGGCTGCTTGAGATAATTCTCAATTTCATGCTCAACGGCCTCTTCATCGCGTCTGAGAAAGTAGTCTTCGCCATCGTCCGAGTGATCGACATCAATAATCTCTCGTCTTCTCTTCTGTGGGACTATTTCTTCAGGTTCTTCGTCCGCCTCCTTTTTGTGCTCATCTGAGTATCGGTCAAAAACTTGATAGAAATACCGCTCAATTTGATCAGTTTGGATGATTGTTAAACCGACATCTTTGAAAAACGATAGTTTGTAACGTGGGTCAAGCACTGTAGCAAGAAAAAGGTCTTTCATCTTCTCGATCCCATCATCCCACACCGGATAATACTCAAGAATCTTTTCCGACGCCTTAGAAATTCCCATAGCCAAATATGGGTTGCTGCTTCCCAAATCTTCGGATTGATGACCCTCGATATCTTTCAAGAGCTTCAAGACGCATGGCGTGGTACGGTTAATCGTGGAGTAAGTAGATGCTTGAAGCTTGACAGTAGGCCCACGAAAAGCCGAAAGGATGTCCCGCAAAGTCTTCAAATATTGCCACTCCCTCTCGGAGATTTCGCAACATTCAAGACCCAAATCGTCACTCCGACTCCTGGCACCAGCAGCGCGCAACAACTCTTTGATCTCGTCCTTGAAATAAAGAAATCGATCAATCATCTTGAAAGTTGAAAGCCATCGAGTCTCGTTGTCTCTTACCAACATTTCCGGACCACAACGATCACCTCTGACAGCTTTTTTTCTCTCAGCCAATTTGCAAAAAGTATTTTTCAAAAAATGATTATGGCGCACTCCGTTAATAATCGAGCGCACAGTTGCGGGTAAAGACTTCATGCTGAGCGCCAAATCCTCGAGACCAGGATGCAGTTGAGCTATCTCTGTCAACGAAGCTTCAAACTTTTTGGTTCTTTTGTTTCTGAAGAAAGTGTAATACAAAAGTGCTTCGATAGCCAAATTGAAGACGTGCCCGACGCAGCGCAC